>JAEDXX010000618.1:0-20326 GCA_021725515.1 Epicauta chinensis
AATCATTGTTGCGATAAAACTCATGCACACAAAATGCATGGTCCGCTCGGGTGAAACGCTCCATGGCGACTGAATTCCGAAAGATCGTTGGTGCTGCCCCCGCACTCCGCGTGCCATTTGAATTTTATTCGAAATTTAAATTTCAAGGGACTTATGGGACACCTTGTATACATATCGTTCACCTGCGGTAATAGTGGCACATCACAAAGAACAACATTTACGAGAAATGTGAGATGAAAGTTTTTCTTAATTAAAATTTAATTAAATAGCCAACACAAATATTAATTATAATTTCTGTGATAATAATGGTTTCCATTTCTCAATCCAAAGTAGTGCAGAACGTTAGATTTTGATTTTTTTTTCAAAAAAGGTCAACCTTAAAAGATGTGTCACTATTACCGAAACCGACTGCAACGCTTTTGAATAATATAATTTCTTTAATGCCATTGGGATACAGAGGAAATGGAGATGTTTGTTTTAATTAAGCAAAAAAAGTGTTTACTTAGTTTATTTAAAAATCTACAAAATTAAAGTAGTTTCAACAACAAAAAAAAACAGTATTTTATAATGGTGGTGGCCCCAAATTTTAAATTACTATAATTATGACAAAAAATTATTTTTACTATTCAAAACTCAAAGCATGACTATGATTTTTTATAATAGCGTTCGTTTTTAATAAGTACATTAAATCGTCATACTTTTTCTTACTTATTAGAATTGTTCGATCATAGGCTTTGTTTAACTGAAAGCCAGATAAGGAAGAAAGTGACGTTCTTGTACGCTTTTCCTTTAATTTTACGCTTTTAAATTCAGTATCATTAAAAGAAATTTTAAGTGCTTCTTTTCTACTCTGAAGATTGAAACTTCGCTACATTTGTTTTCTCTCATGGCATGTGGGTTCAAATTGAAAGTTTTTTCAGCCAATTGTTTTAAATCAAAGAAATCGTCATGAGACATTTCTATAACATTGAACGGTTTACCTGTTTTTTTGGCCTTTCGTACTAAAGTCACATACTGCGATGGAGTATAAATAGGGCCAGATTTTAACGCCCGTTTGATGTTCTTTTTGATCATGGAATGCACGCAATCCCCCTCATTTTGGGTGTGACCGGTAACAAGGTATTTTTGAGTTACGGAATTTATGTTGAAGTTGGCAACAGCATAGAGGTAAGCGGCAAGAACGTACTTATTTTTTTGTTGGCCGGCGCAATTATCTGAATAAAATACAATATCAAGACTATCAGTGCTGCCAACCTCAGCCTTTTCTTTCAAATAATGCAACAGACATGTGCCAATTTCAACTGCTCCTTTTTTTCCCTCACCTTCGTGCCACATGTAACAATTAACAGGCCCTTGTCCTTTTTGCATAAGATCGCATACCGTGAAATTATAAGTCGATAATTTTGATTTGTAGTAGAAAGAGGATACTTGACCGGCTGGCGTGGGTAAGGCAGCCTGCAGGTCAAAACATGCCACCAGAGAGGAACATGAAATTTTGGCTTTCCATTTGCTTCTTTTCATCTTCATTTGCATTTTGATAGGAAACAGGTTGGGCACTGGTTCTTCTTGGGCACAAAAAATGCAATATTGAATTCATTGTTAAAAATCTTTCTATACATTGTTAATGTACAAAAAGGTTTTCCCTGGTTCTCACATTCCGATTTGTAGTCTCGATACAAATGGGCAATTGTTTTGCTTTCTTCTATAAACACTTTTTCGCTGTGAGCCCGTGCATAGTGGCTTTCAATAGTGGGAATCGAAGAAATGTGATGGCGAACACCCTCTTTAATATCCTTATGCACTTTCTTGTGATTAACATGCGTTCCTCTATTATCTTCTCCTAGAGTCCTATTTTCAATTTTGGCTTTGACTGTGCGTATACAACGGTTAGTGATACCCAGTGTTGCTATAAAAAAATATTTGCGAACTTTAATTTTTTTCCCATCTTTTGGGAAATAAAATGCGTGGTTAATAGCTCTACTACTACCTACACGGGTATATCTGTATTTAGGATTAACTTCTTGCATCAAAGTTACAATATAAGTTCGCTGTTTTACAATATCACCAATTTTCCAATACTTTTGGAATATGACTAGCCTTTCCTCTTGTTTAAATTTTATAGTGCACTTCAGCTTACATTTAGTCTCATCGCATGGTGTTTTAGCTGTCTTTCAGGTATTTCCAATCCTTCCCCTAGAGTTTTATAAGATTTTCCACTGTTCCTTAGACGTTTAGCAATATTCTTTTTCCAGTCAAAAGGCACGGCTTTTCTTTTTCTTGTTTTTTTTTTGGTATCTGATTCAACAGTATTGACGTTTCTACTTTGATTACTTGATGCATTGTCAGACGTGGATGAACTTGTATATGAATCACTCCGGTAATTAGGATCTTGAACTGAGACGTCCGATGAATAAGGTTCTCCAGAATCAGAGGAAGAGCTTGATAATGATGCAGGTTCTTTTTCGTTAATTATAACATTATCTTCACTCCCATGTACGTTGGCGTCTGCAGTAACCTCAGCAGTCACCACCTCAGTAGTTAGGTTTTTTTTAGTCTCCATAGTAGACTTTAAGTTCGGCATCTCCAAGGTGAAATTGTTATTTAGATTTTCTTTGTTTAGATCTACATTTCCAAATTTTTCGGAAGACGTTAATTGGGGAACGGAATCTGAAAATGTACTGTGATCACCGAAGGATTTCAGGCTAGTAGTCTCGAGAAGACAGTCTTCAAATTCGACAGTCGCAGTCTCATAATTTTTAGTGTGGTCTGGTTCAGAATTTGGTATTGCATTTAGACAAGAAGCTTTCCATTGTACTTGGCCCTCGGCTTGTCCAGTTCCTATATTTTGTAAACTAATAATTTTAATTAACACGTTGACGGACAGTAGGAACAAGCGAAGTTCGAAAATTGACACTATATGTTTTTGTGATTTTTAGAATGTTAGAAGTATAGTTTTACTCTTTCTGCTTAAATAAACTTAATTTTGATTAATTTAGTACCTTTAATTAGGTTGCGGCTATAACCGTCATGGCGCCAGCGGACTCTATACACTAAGTGATAGGACGATGGCGGCTATAACAGCAAAAATTTAAAAACGTAAATGACAGGTTTAATGGTTCAAACAAGCAATTTTTGTATGCAACAAAGTATTTTTGGGAGTTTTACACGAAATGTTAGTTCTTAATCAAACAAAAATAAATAAATGACAAAAAAATTTATTATAATTTTATAATTATTATACATTATTTTCGGTATGCCATGTTTCAAAGCATGGTGCAGGACACAGTGCAGGTTTTGACATGCAATTCTTGCAGCAATATGATGTTTCCTTCCTTATTCCCTGTTTATAACATTGTTTACAACGCTGAAAATATGTTTTTCGCTGATAATTTTCAGGAGGTGAAATTTTCTCAGGAAAATGCTGTGTTCCATTGTTGTTGATTTCATTGGTTTGGATTTGTGCACGTTTAAATTGAACCAAAGTTCTTCCATCCCGTTTATTATCTATACCAGTTAGAGATCGTATGATTGCTTCCCTGTACTCTATATACTTCATTTGAGAACCTGTCTTTTCTTTAAAGATGTAGAAAGAATTCCATACTGCTACATCCAGTAGATGAAAGATTACCTTTTTATACCATCTAATTGTCTTCCGTGGACAGGAATAATAGGACATCATCTGATCTGCTCTGTCTACACCTGACATATTCTGATTATAATTCACTATTTCAATTGGTTTTCTCTTTTCCTGTTGTCGCCGGTTAGCTGTGTTTATCATGCTTGGGTGGTAAGCTGTTGTTAGACATAGCACATCCCGTTTATCTTTCCATTTGGACACATAAGTCTGATTTTGGCGTCGCCATACATGTTCTCCTTTTCTAAGCTTACGACGTGTTATTTCTTGTGGCAGACCCTTCCTATTTACACGAAGAGTTCCTGTCACATGTGTCTTTTTGCTAAGTAATTTGTTAGACAATGGTAGACTGTTGTAATAATTATCCATGAACAAATGATGGCCTTTGTTTAAGTATGACTGCATCAATCGCATCACAAGACTTTCAATAGTTGTCATGTTTTCATCGTTTTCTCGATGGCCTTTGTATACTTCTATATTCAAAACGTAACCTTGGGCTGAACAAAGTTCATAGAATTTAATTCCGTATTTTGCCTTTTTGCCTTTCATGTACGTGCGAAAATAAAGCCTTCCTCGAAATAATAACAACGATTCATCTAATGATAATGCTTCATTTGGTGCATATGCATTCGCAAACTTTTGTATGAGCAAATCAAGAAATATTTTTATTTTCCTCAAAGGGTCGTTTGAATTTTCTTCCTCAACACAAAAACACCTCAATATTTGCTCAAACCTCCTTCCAGACATTTGTGACGGAAATGCTGGGTGGTAATGTAATGCATCAATGGAAAAGAGTTTTCTAATGCTGGAGAATTTTAGCTGGGACTGAAGCAAACACAAACCTAAAAACTTTCTCATTTCGATCATATCAGTATTTTTGAAATTTGCCTTTCTACTATGCCTTGTATGTGGCCGTGCTTGATTGCAAAGTTTTATGCCGTAATCATTCGTAGATTTTATAATCATTTCCATTACTTGGTCATCCCATATTTTTTCAAAAACCTGAATTGGAGAAACATTTTCTTCTATATCCAAAAGAATCCCAGCGGCATCTGCATCAAAAGAAAAGTTTCTTATAGATGTTGTATTGGTATGCCATGTCTCATCATTTTCTGGTTCTTCTGGTGCTTCATATTCCTCATCTGTAGTTGATTCATCATCTTCACTATCCGAATTGTTATTTTCAGCACTGTCAGCATCAGATTCAGACTCACTGTTGCTTGATCCACTATTCATTTCCTCAACAATCTTCAGCAGCCTAGCCTGATCTTTTTCCCAACTGTCCATTTTCTGTAAATATTGAATAAAACATTTTATTTTGTATTATTATTTATTGTATATTATATATATAATATATATTTATCATTTACATTATTGTTTTTTTATTTCTGTTTAAAGTATAAAATGAATAATAAACAAATACATACCAGTATAGTTATATAAATAATAATAAATATCGTTAAACGTATCAATAAGAACTATAAATTCAATAGAAAACACGATCGCACTACTCCCTTCACAACCACGTGCATACTGAATCTGCAACTCGTATAACAGGTGAAATATGAACTTCAACCTAAAAAGATGTTTTCAAAACACGACACTATGCTTCTACGTATACGCCAGTAAGTGCACATTTGTGCTGCTATAGCCGTAGTGTCTAAAAACGACCGTTTCGTTTTGGACGGCTATAGCAGTCATGCCACATTGTGAACTTCGCTTTGACGGCTATAGCCGCAATTGTCCGTCAACGTGTTAATAACTACACTAAAATCACTTTCTACTTATTATCTTACCGAATTCCTATCATTGATAACATCTTCTGGCCTCGGTTAGTGGCATTAGGGGCTAAATTGCGAGCCACAACAAAAATTCTGATTACGAGCTTCTGGCGTAAAACGGGCACTACTAGAAAAACTCACTAAAGAACCAAGTCTATACCGGCACAACTAGGAAAAGTTACTAACCCACTAAGTCTATACTGGCACAACTCAAATTGTGTCACTATTGTTGCACTAAAGTAATGAAGATACAGTGGCTCAATTCAGATGTGCCATTATTGCTCGTTCACACAGCGCCTATTGTTAACACAGTTAAAGCCAAACTGAAATTATGTCGGTATTGCCGCCACGTTTTATCGAAATTTGACAGATGCCATAACGACACATGCGCCATCTCGTGAAATCTATGCGAATCAAATTTGTGCCGGTATTGCTGCCTTATATAACAAAATATTGTACGTCTGATGGAATATTTAGTATAAAGTTTGCGATTTTTGAGTTGTGCTACTGTTGCCGCCGGTGAACGATATATGAATAATTAAAAAGTAATTACTAGTCAATTAATGAACCATAACCATAAACTAATTGAAAATAACAAAAATCAATGCCTACTTGATCGAATAGAAATTGAAATTGCTTATAACAATGAATCTTATTATTAGAAATAATACAAGGAGGGTTGGTCTCAACACTATTTGTGTTTTGTTTTAACCTCCTCAGTCCTGAGAAAAATTTTATTTGAAATTTTTTATATTTTCTTTCATAATTTACTTATTTTAAACACTAAAATCACAAGAAAAATGTTTAAAAAAATCAATTGTTGCTCCTAGTCCTGCAAAGAGATGTCCCCCACAGGGGACGTTAGGTCTCAAGGTGTAATAATGTTCCATAAAACATATTTCTTTAAGAATTTTATTTATACAGTTTTATTAATTATTCACAGTTCATGATAAAGTTTGAAGCAGTTGCGTGTATCTTGAAGGCAGAGGAAAACTTTGCAGGTGGAACATCTTATGCGTGCCTTATTAGCTGAACATCCCGGAAATCGACAGCGGTTTTTGGTAACCGGTTGAGGAAATTCTGGTAGATGTAGAACATTTTTGGTTCGCAGGGCATCAGGAGGGTGATCAACTCTAGATTTTGAGCGCTTTGGTGCTGGAATTTCGAAGTCAGGATCATCATCAGATATCACTTCAGGTTCTTGTATATGCCATAGAAATTCCTCATACTTTTCTCTGAACTGGAGGCAGTCTAGAATGTCTTTCTTCGATGTACCTAAGACAGCTTGATCACGTTTGTATTCTATCCATGAAGAACAAATAGCAAAATCAATAAAGTGCATAATCACTCTTACAGTCCACTTCTTAGTTCTGGCACTTATTCTATAAAAGCTGATCAACCTGTCGAGAAAGTCAACACCACCCATATTTGAATTGTAGGTGCTTACAATTGCAGGACGGTCCACTTGAATGTATTTTTTTTCTTTTCTGCACCAGCGGCGACATGTATCAACTGGATTTACTCCTTCTTTACTAGACAAAAGGATAACAGGGCGATTGTCGAACCACTTCACTATACAAACTTGTCCATCACTTCTCACTGACTGATCAACGGAGCCCCTTCCATTTTTCTTCATATCCTTGTCCAATGATAGTTTGGAAGCTTTTGGAATCCTGGAGTTCTGTAATGTTCCAGTAGCCTGACACTCAGCTTCACTGTGCAATTTTTCCAGAAGCAGCATTGATGTAAAATAACGGTCAATGTATATGGTCACTCCAGGAGGAAGAGTGGCTGTCAGTTTCATAACAGCTTTGCCACCTACATCCAAATTTTCATATTGGGGGTCAGTCACTATAGAATCACCTTTCCCTTGATAGAAGAAGAAATCTAAAGGAAGCCCATCAGTTGCAGCCAGTACAAAATTTTTTAGTCCACATGGGTTGGGTTTAGATTTTATTACTTGTCTTGCTGGACTGTGACCCCAAAATGGAATCATCTGTTCATCAACAGAAACATTAGTAGACCTGGGGTTCAATCTGCAACCATTCAGTACACTTTGAAGAATTGGTTGTATTTTCCAAAACTTGTTATTTTGTTTTACTTCCTGTGGCACTTCATTATCATCAACTAGTTTCAGATGATTTCTAATCATAAAGTATCGGTCACGGGTAATTTTTTCAGAAATACCTTTCACCCTAGTCTTTTTGGCCCAATACATCCTAATCCTAGGATAGCACAAGTATGACATCATCACTGTTGCAGAGATAAACTTTTTCATTTCATCTACAGTGCATTTCAGTTCTCTCCCAGTATTTTTAAGATACCTTCTGTTTGTATATTCAGTAAGGGTGCTAAAAATATTTTCTGGCAGATATTTAGTCACATACTCATGAGGTGGTAAGTTCACACCGACTGCTGCTTGTTCCTGATGTTCAGGTGCAGGTGGTAAGGGGGAAAAATCTAAAGTTTTCTTCCAGAATGTCCTTCTGCTGGTAGACTGACTAGAGCAGACCTTTTCAGCACTACTATCGTTCCTGTCATCAGTTGTTTCTTCTTCATCTTCATTATCTACATCTAAATCCTGGTCATTAATAACCTGGTAATTTGGATCTGTATAGATATCATCATCATCGTCAGAGAGCTCCAATTCACTAACATCTCCATCAAATATTTCATTCACAAAATCACCAAATGCATTTGAATCTGAAAAAAAGAAAATACGGAATTAGGCCTATAAATTTTAAAAATTGTTCACCTGCAGATAACAACATCCTTAAATATAATTAACATTAATCCAACATTTACCACAAAATATAAAATAAACAATTAAAATAATATGTTGGCGAAAAAAGATAAAATACAGCTTTGTTGACAATTCAGGCTTTGTATTACACTGAGTCCTGATGTCCCCTACAGGGTACACACGAATTTCAATACATTTTTCAAATACAATTGTAAAATTATTAAAATTATAATTTTATATTATTATTCTCTGACTTTTCATTTGCATTACTCAATATAATTTATACTTAATAAAATGGAAAAAAGATGTAATAAAATACTTACAAAGAGCCTCTCCTGTGAAAACATGCTTTCTTCTGTTAGCCATTTTCTATTCTATCTGGCAACCATTTGATTCAACACAAAGAAGACGAACTGCTGTTGCATGAGCTGCTGCCATCTCTGAACTTCCTTCAGAAGCACTTTTTAATGTTGTCAACATGATATGAGCTTTGGAAAAAATTTTCAAAGCAAGCTATGTTTTATGTCCCCCACAGGGGACGCCGGGACTGAGGAAGTTAATATGCTTTTTCTAGCCATAGATAATACTTGTTTAAAATAATATAAAATCATCCCTTGTCCTTTTAACAACTACCTGCTTTAAATATTTTGAAACATCTGGTGAAAGTTGTAAATTATCTTGTTACAGTTGGTAAGAATATTATAAATCAGTCCTTTTGTCAAAATCTGCCATAAAAATCGAGCACTTTTAAAAGGCATTTCCACTATATCTTGTCGCAAACTGTAAATAGATAAATAAACTATACTTCGTCCAAAAATTAAGTGTAAAATCTCAAATTGCAAATGATAGGTTATATGCAACTTAATAGTTCAAAAGTTTCTAACTTTTACATGTTTACTTGAAACGAAAAGAATACTTTCTTGTGGCACGCTTTTGTTTACATTTTTTTTTTCAGGATGAGTAATAGTTGGGCTATAATTTATAGGCCTTTCGTCCAAGAAACATAATAAATAAACGGATGGACAAATTTATTCACAAAAAAATAATGTTTTCTAATAATTATATATCTCGTAGGCGTATTGTAGAATCTGTCATCTAGAAAATGACTAGACAGATCGTAAAATGGTGAATATTTTGAACTCTTTTATTGTCTGAAATGTTCAAATATTTTAAAACCAAGGGCATGACCTGACAAAGACCTAACCTGAACTAAACAGTATGTTAGCCAGGGAAGGCGAAAACAGTCAGGAAAATACTAAAACAGACCCTGCTAAAAAGACAAGACTTATGCAGTTTTCTAGATGACGGATTTTACAATACGTCGACGACATATACACCATAATCACTTTGTTTTTAAATAAATAACGGGAATGGCTTAGAAATTTGGTCTTATGACAGGGTCAACAACAGTTATAGGAGTTTTTACAATCCTATAAGTATTCTTCCTTTCTAAAGAATAAATACAAAGAGTTATTTTTATTTATTTTTTTCAGTAAAAGTATTGTATATTTATTGTTCACATTTTTTACCCCATCAGCACCTTGCTTTTTTTTCAAAATCAATCTAAATTTATTAGCCCTAAAGCAGTTGTCACATTTTGATTGTTGAATGTATATATGTATAGACTCTAAGATTTTTTAAATGTCCGTAAATGGCCCTTGACCAATTGAATATCAACTTTATAATAGCTGTTCTTACAATTAAATAAACAGGAAATAATTCTTGAAAAATAGTAAAGTACGTAACGGGAAAAGAGACATTTGGCTTGAAAAATTATTTCTATCCAAATTTTACTGTAATTCAAGGATCCTGCTGGGAAGTTTCTGACTATTCCTTTATTATCAAAATATCCATATCGGCTAGCGTTTTTGCTTTTGTTAGACGATAGAAGATCGTATTCCAAGAAAATAATACAAAGTTAGTTATGTATTGAAATCAATGAAATCAACATATTTTTGGGGTGTGATGGAAGAAATTCCAAACAGAGTTGCAAAAATTGCATTACTTTTTTAAATGCATTGGAGAGTCATTACTGTTGTAATGAGTAACGAATATATTTTTCATTACTCATTATTTTTTCATTTAATGAGGATCAATTGAGTAATTCTCACGAATTTGCGAAAAATGACTTCGAATAATAATGAGAATATAATTTGCAATAATTGACAATTTTATAAATTCAATTTATAGTACACAAGTGACTTACTTCAACTGACTATGTGGTCCCCAGCTTTTCTCGATTTAAATGAAAATAAAGTGGTGATGAGAAAAGTCAATTATGAGGGAATGATGATTCAAATGAGGGAATGAATTTTTAAACGCTATTGCTATATTTAGATTAAGTTGATATTATAAACGTTTTCTTTATATCTCAACATCAATTTATTTTATTAAAACTTGTTTTACAACATTTTAACAAAAGTATAATTTTAAATTTACTGAGATCTATCATGTTTACTTTGGTTATTTAAGATAAATAATTAAATAATAATTTAAGATAAATAAATAATAAAATCACAAGTTTATTTCTTTGACAGAATAAATACCTCGTGATAGTAATTTGGGCGCTTCAATTTTCTGCAGGATGGAATTCCAATAATACAATTCTTCATCCTTAATTACCGGCCATTTCCATCCTTTTTTCCCTTCTTTCATACATCGAACCATAGCACCATCGTCAAAAACAGATATGATTTCGCCAGGATAAATCTTGGTTTCCCATTTTATAAGTACATAATCATCTATACTGTAACCATTTGAACTTGACTCGAGCATCTTTGGCACAGGAGAATCACATTTAGTTTTCTTTGGTAACTTTGAAGTTACTTTTGCAGGCTTATAGTTTCTTAATATTTTCTTAGTTGAATTATTATTAGGGCATGGATAATACCCCAAATGGAAATGGCTACATTTACCTTCGTATTGTAGACACGAAAGACTTCTGAATTCTAAATAATTATTGTCAAATACAAATTGACGAACTTTTTGAGCGCCGGTGAATGTGGCAATGGTTTTTGCCTGATTTTTCAAGTGATCCATTTGGGAAATATCATCGCTTGTCAATACAAACAGCATTATAGATGGACATCTAGACTCTAAAATATTTTTCAGTGAATTCAGATTTATAATATCTTTACCCTCAGCCTCAGCCCTATCAGCAGTTCTTTTGAGAGTGCCACCTACACCGTCAGGAGCTCCTTTACCATGACCAGGTTCGGAATAATGCCACGAGAAAAATGAAATCCATGGGTGAAGAGATTTGAGATGACGGGATACCATGTGAAACATGTATTTATTTTTATATTGATTAACTGGACTGTCACTGAGGATGTGAACATGGGATACGTTTGGTTTTTTATTCTTTAGCCATTCGAAGACAGGTTTCAAGTGTCCCCAAACTGCCATATTGTCATGTCGAATATTCTCAGATAGCGAACAAAATGGTTGAGCCATAATAGTTCCATTATCACGATAATACAAAACTCCAGTATGGAGTGTGATTTGTGGTTTCGCTCCTCCAAAGTGAACAGCTTGAATCTCTTCATTGTACTTGCAAGAGTAACTTTCGCTGAAGTCTACATGGATCAAAGCACTATTTTCTGTCAAATTTTTCTTTAGATCAGACACAGATTGGTATTGATGTGCTATAGTCGCAACATGTTGTAAAAATGATGGTAGCGCTTCTTCTAGATTTTGTACGAGTTCTGTGATGGGAACATTAATTTCTTTCTTTATCGGTTTACGTACGGACTTGGTTTTTCCATCTTTTTCATACGAAGTATTTTCATACAACCATTTACGGTAAACTACTTTTTTATTAGGATACGGAAGAAAATATTCAAGACATTTATCTTTACATTCGGAACATTCCCTAAACAAACATTTTGTTGAATGAATATCGCATGTAATGGCTGTCAGAAGACTCGTTACGGTGCAAAATCGTAATGCTTTGTGCTCATTAAGCGCTGTAAGCATCAGTTCCATATTAGCATGAATTATACATTGACAAGTATTACGTTCTTTAATATTAGCCCAGGTTATCCAAAAAGGTTTGAATCTGCAAAAGGTAGCAAAACTAAATTTATAACTTACAGTGGTCAAAAATTTTTTATATAAATTTCTCATCGTATCGCATAACAAACGTTTTTGTTTAGTTTCTCCCTTTGATTTTAGATAGTCATTTTTACCGGGACACATCCGAGAATTTTCGTCTTTTTCTAAAAATTCAACAACTTCCTTTTTAATAGTCAACATTTTGACATTTCCTTTTCTAAAACCACTTCTTTTATACGTGTCATGTTTGAAAAAAGTTTTTGACGAAGATAGTAATTTGTTCTTTTTTAGAAGATCAGGTTTTAATATACGATAATAAACCTTCTTTTCATTGGTTTTCAGATTTTTATAACTTTTTGTTAATTGCTGTGTCAAAACTTCACATAACAGCAATTTTTTTTTACTATTGGCGTTACTTTTACATTTTTTAAAAGTGCCGATACCTTGGGTTGAGGTGAAGATGGATCATTGTTTTTAGTAGTGTTTCTGAAACATCTTTTACGAAATCTTTCACTTCGTCGGTTCGCGTCTTTTAATTTTTTCTCTAGGTTTGAGTTTTTAGCGTACAAAATTGCCCTACGTTTTCTTAACTCACGTTTTCGACGAGCAGCTAATGTTTCCTTATTACTTTTAACTTGATCCGCTATCGATGTTGGAGAAGATTTTGTGTTTGATGATTTTTGGGATTTCTGTGTTTTATTTTTATGATAATAAGACCTACTGTTTATTCTCCATTGCTTCCTCTTCTGACGCTTTTCTCTGGAACTCATCGTAGATATCAGCTTAACTTGTCCTTTTTGTTTTTTCTTCAAGTACTTCAGCTTTTCCTTTTCTTGAAGTTTTTTCAAAGCTTCAGGATCAGCTTTGATTTTTTCTCGACGTTGTCTGTCATACTCTTTTTTTTTTAATTTAGCTTCTGTTTCATCTCTTTTTTTTGCCATTATTATTTAATTCCAAACGCCTAAAAAGTAGAAAGTAATTATAAAAATATATTGAAAATGAAGTTATTCATTAAAAATAAAAATTATTAAAACAAATGGATCAAGCGAAATTAAATTTGAGATTATTTTTGACGAGTTTTTGTAGGTTATGTTTGATTTCATCATTCCCTCATTAATATAATAGTGAGGGAATGATGATGAGGAAATGATAAAATCAAACATAACCTACAAAAACTGATCAAACATAACTTCAAATCAAATTCCGATTCAACGCATGATTTTTACTCCTCAAAGCATGTAAAAAATCATGATGATTATAACAAATTAAATAATTACCTTAGATTCAGACAATGTGAGGCAATGAGATATAAAAATGTAACATTTAAATAATTAATTTAAAACCATTTGACAACAACACATCTCTTCGCGCCTTGTATTAATGATAGTATAACTTCGTTAACAATGCTGCCAACTGCAAAAAATTTATAAGCGCGGGAACCGACGATCCGATTTAAAAGTACAATCCAGGTTTTAGTAAACAGTGAGGGAATGATTCTTTTTTTTGGGACCCAGATTAAAATTAAATTTTCCAATGATTTCTCACTCGGTACCTAATGAAAAGTGTATGTACTGTTAAATGCACTATTTTTAATATAAGTAATGATCAAAACTAGTCGAATTCATAGATTACAATAAACTAATCATATAATATAATTTAAATGTTGAATTTGGGACATGATGAGGGAATGATATTTCATGTATTCGGTTACCTACCATTTATTATTGTGAGGTTGGAACACTTAAATGAAGTATGGCTCGAGTAGCTTTAGTAGTATAGTTTTTGTGAAAAAATACAAAGTTTAAAATACAACGTTAATAATATTTAAAACTGAGTGTGGACACGATTTTCGCAAATTCCTGAGAACTAGTCAATTAATTGCCACTACATTTTTTTAATGAGTAATGATTTTTTGATACATTACACATTTTCAATTTGAAATGAATAGTTTGAGAACTTCCATTAAATTTTACATGATAATGAGTAATGTAAGTTTTTTACATTACTCATTTTTTTTTATTTTTAAATGAATACATCAATACTCATTATTGATAAATATAGTAGCTGTTCAGGATTCCGCGATACCCTTTTTCCAATTTTTGCATAATTCTGATCAAATTTATAAGAAACGTATTATGAAAGATATTTCATTGACTAATTTAGAGCAAATTATTATAAAATATTGCAGCATGAATAGAACAAAAATATAAAATTAACGAAGTTTTGAAAGTGTGAAATTATCAAAAAAGTAGGATTTCGTATAATTGATTAATGCTCTCAAAATCATTTTTATTCGTTTAATGTGTAATGTATCACATTAAACGATTACTCCGTAATCAACAAATAATGCTGTGTCTGTTTACGTTTCTATATACAAATATTTACATAAACATGTTGGCGTTAACCAATCAAGGAAGTTCAAGTAGTTAGTGGGCGTAATTAATTTACAGAGTCTTTAAGTGGCGTCGATAAATATCCATTATTTCTAATCCGTATGGTTGTTTTGTTATAGTTGCGCCTAGCGTAACGCCTATGTGACAATATATACGACTACTGTCTCGCTCTATGGCCCCACCTATTTAACTACCGTTGGTCGCATACTGCCACAACTTACAGACTCCCCGCTCCCGCACATCGCACGTCCAGGTTCAAAAGATGAAGTTTAAATGGAATAAGTTGTAGTATTATTGTCATTGTTCAAAATAAAAATGTTTCATTATTACTGCAATTTCTATTTTCCGTCATAAAAACACTTGGTCCAATTTAGGATATCAGCGGTCCAATTTGGGAAACTAGTTTCCCAAATTTGCAAAGGTTCTCAAATTACGTCATTGATAATTAATTATTTGCATTATCAACAAAACAATTCTACCGGCAAAGTAATAAGTAGATGAGGTCTCAATATTATATGAATACTTCTTAGAATTTGTACAAATGTCCCAAGTGGTCCAATACAGGCAACTTTCCCCTACTATCGGGGAATTGTCAGTGTTTGAAAAGCCAGATACACACAGCTACAAAATTGTCGGTTACTTTTATCTGCAAGCGACAGTACCAACCATTCAATTTGCTTGGTACCTTTGCTCCTTAATGTTCTGCCAGAATGGATTTCTAATTGAAATCCACTTTGATCTGAATTGAAAATATTTTTAATACCATTTTGTTGAATTTTTAATTTGACATCGGAGACAAACTTAACGGCATCTTCTTTTAATGAAGTTCTTGTTTCAAAAGATTGTCGTGTTACGAATTTATTAATTTTTCGGCTTGTAAGACGATGTCTTTCTTTAAATTTTGCTATCCAGTATGGAGAAGCCTTAAAACACATGTCTTCCGTACCTGTTAATTTGTGGGCTTCTAAAGCCCACCTTCGAAGATCTATATCGTGAACAATCAGCCCTCTTTCGATAGCATAATTCAATTTACTCAATGTAAACTCGGCTATACGTTTTAACTTTTCTCTCTGCGATCCATATAAGTGAATATGCTTACACATATTAAACTTAATGGATGAATCTACACATGATCATACATATTCGTGAATACCGATATTACAGTCAGTACATTTCAACTGACATTTTTTACTACCATTCTTTGTTTTTTTGAATAATATAAATTTCTTGGGTTGTTTTAGTTAGATGGTATTTCCCATCCATGTTCAGATTTAAGCAAATTCTTATACAAATTATTTAAATTTTTATTTATTTTAGTTTACTACAGATTTTACCTTTGTGGCGCGATATTAATCTGTCAAACAATCTATCTCGGACAAATCGCCTGATGGCAGATATACTTTTATCTAGACGTTTCACGTTTTTACTTTTAAGATAAATATATTTAAGCCTTTTGTGAAAACGTTCTAAATGCATGTTGGTGATAACACCAGCATGAAGTCTGTAAGCATATGCCCAGTTCTTTATATTATTACAATAATTTACTTCAAAATAACTAATAAACGCTGTAGAATCTGGATCTTCCTTGTGGCTACGAAAGTTAATGAGCATCCGCTTAAAAGCATTTTCATCGGTTTCTTCCAACAGGCTTCTCAATTGCTCATAAATTTCAATCTAAAGCAGAATGGCATGCATTAAATTAAATGTCGAAGGATATAAGATATCCATAGTCATATTACCTGCTTGTCTTTTGTTTTTATTTTTGTTACATTTTCTTCCAAGCGCGAAGTACGTGTCAAGTACAGAAAAGTCTTCAAAATCTGTAACTAGAAAACAGAATTGCACTTAATAGAATCATATACCTTTTTTGTGATATGTCCATCACGTCTATCGAAGCATTATAGTAACTTTCTGCCATATCTGACATATATACTTTCGGTGTGATGATATTTACCTCGTTTTTAATTTTTGAAAACATTAGCCTTAAAATATCCTTATCTGATGTGTTAGAGATAAAAAATGTTGTATGGGAAGCCCTCTCTTAGATCATCTAACACTAACAGGGTTGACAGTTCGAAGTCATAATAATTCATGCCATGAGTACCATTCAGGCAGATGACATCAGATTCATAGTTCATTAAAAATTCTCTTTGAGCAGTTGTCATTATACTTAAGACAAGGTCTTCCTCATTAATGGTACTTTGTGGCTTATAAAATAAAACACAATGTTTTTCTTCCTGCATTTCCGGAACCCATGATTCCACACTCAATCCATCATTGGTACGTATCACTGCTGATGATGATAATTTAAAAGACTATTCTGTGTTATACAAGTCCTTTCTACTTAAGAGGTGTATGCGTATAGCTCCTACTTCAGATACGTTATCACGTACACTCACATCAATAAAGAATGTCCTAATAATAAAACTTGTTGGACAAAGCTTGCTATTTGGGAGTTTATATAAGTGTCTTGTCACAATTGGACCCATTCTATTTAGAGTTGTAAAATTTAAAATTTATGATCAATGGATGGATGACGGTTGTAGATGCCATTTGTAGAAATTTTGCTTTTACTAGTCATGCAGCCGATTTAAATTCTAATGTCTGTTATTTTGCACTACCCCAAACCTAATATGCATGTTATCGCATATCTATCGCAAATTAATTCTATAATATAAATAAATTATTATTATATTTACAGTAATGATTGCAAATGTTTAAATTTAAGCAATAATATAAAATGGCTCTAATTAATATTTAATAATAAAATTATAAATAAATTTATATAGTTTATTTATAGTTTTAGTTACTAATAGAAAAGGGTATTCGACGTATAAAAGTTCACAGGTATGAGATCTTATTTGAATGCCTTTCTTTTAAATATGTATTGAAAAAAGGTTCACAAAGTTTGATAAAATATTTGAGATCTCATAGTTATATTTTCGTGGAAATGTTATGGAAGTAATGAGATAACGTGGACTTGAAAGGAGAAAATATATTTCTTCTCCTTTTTCCAAAGACAAGACAACAACAAGTTTACTGCAAATATAGTACACTTAAAATTAGAAACGCAGTTTGCAAGTGCGCCTTACTAACTTGAATCATTGAACTATTTTAGTCAAAGTTTGTAAGACTTAGAAAATGTTTTAGATAGTTGAAGATAATTGAAGAATAGTTTTCTAAAGAAAATAATCTTAATTTCGTCAAAAATTCGTCCTCTAGCATTATCAAAAAATCTTCTTTTTTATAGTAATAACAAGCTATTAATTATAAATATTACAAAAGGGTTGTAATAAACATATACACAGATAGTAAAGTCTTATTTGAATGTCTTTATTATAAAGTTTTTAAGAAATATAGTTAAAATGTTTATTTTACAAGAGAAGTATTATACAAATGTATCCAGAAAAGTAATAGAACCATAAAAACGAAATTGTATAACATCTTAGTGAAGTAGCAGAACATTTCTGATCAATATATAATAGTGATTACAAAGTTTATATTTTCTTTGTATGGTCAAATAAAGGATGGGCCATGTAAAATTTTAAATTTAAAAAGTCAATTAATAAAACGGCTTGATATTTTTCAAAGGTTTAATATTTATTTGAAAGGTTGTTTTATGAAATTCATTTCTGGAAAACAATTTCGGACAAATGACCACCACGGCTGAGTTTACAGTAGCTTATTCGATCCACCCAATTTTTGAGTACTTTCTCGATGGTTTCAGGCCTTATGGCAGCAACAGCAGCGCTTGAATCTCGTACTTTAGATGTTGAATTGTTTCTGGATGGTTGGCGTAACATTTATCTTTAACAGATCCCCACAGAAAATTGTCCAACGGAGTTAAATCGAAGCTTCTGGGAGGCCAATTCACATCACCTCTTTTGCTGATTATGCGATTTTCGAAGATAGGGCGTAAAAGATTGAGTGTAGCGTTTGCTGTATGGCACGTAGCGCCGTCCTGCTGGAACCAAATGTTGTCCAAGTCTTCCTCTTCAATTTGCTTGAAAAAAAATTTGGATAACATTGCGCGATATCGCACACCATTGATGGTTACGGCGGTTCCTTCTTCATTTTCGAAGGAAAATGGGCCGATGATTCCACTAGACGAAAATCCGCACCATACAGTGACTCGTGCTGGGTGCATTGGCTTCTCAACGATTACGTGCGGGTTTTCTGTGCCCCAAATGCGACAATTCTGCTTGTTAACGTAATCACCGAGGTGGAAATGAGCCTCGTCCGAAAAAATGATTTTTCGGTAAAATTGACCATTTTCGGTCAAACGATCTTCCGCCCAATCTGCGAACTGTAGACGGCTCGGATGGTCAAGTGGCTTCAGCTGCTGCACTAATTGAGCTTTATATGGTTTCATAGCGAGGTCTTTTTGCAAAATTCGTCGCAAAGTTGTTCGTGGAATATTCAATTCTTGCGATAGACGGCGAGTTGTGGTAGATGGATTCTCACTAACACTTTCAGCCACAGTCGCAATATTTTCGGTTAAACGCGCGGGAAATGAACGTTGACGTTTCGGTTTATCCACCAACGAGCCAGTTTCACGCTTGACAAATTGTTGCACAAATTGAACTGATGGCACTTTTTGCCTGTCCATTTTTTTTGCCAAATTTCTCACAGTTTGGGTTGAAGACTCACCACTTTGGAAAAAAGTTTTCAATATTTCCCAGTTTTCTTCTAGCGAATAGTGACCCATTTCGTAAATATTTGACGTTTTACTGAATATCTGTCACTTTCCGAATGGTATTTGACGTTTCCAATATCGAAATATAGATAGTTCAAATTTAAAACGCTAGATGGCCCACCCTTTACATTAAAAAAATACACAAATATCGAAACGTTAAAAAGTAATAGACAATGACAATAACATGATATAAACATATTTCAATATTTTGTATAATAGCCGTTGTTATCAATACATTCCTGTAGCCGGCGAGGCATACTTCGAACTAAATTGCTACAAATATCTGTCAAACTCAGGTATCCCCAAACTGTCGATATATTTTGACCAAGTGTGTCAGCCGTTCGAGGAAGGGGATTATCTCTAACTATACTGTCCCATTCCTGAACTATATGACCCCACAAGTTTTCAATAGGGTTGAGGTCCGGGAACGGGCAGGCCACTTCAGTAATTGAAAGTGACCTTCATGATCTTCAAACCACTCGTCTACAATCCGGGCTCTATGCAGTGGACAATTGTCTTGTACGAAGATCAATGGTTCCAACAATTCATCCAGCGGATACACTGCATTGAAATTGGGCGGTGTGATTTGTACTACCTCGCCAGGACCGGCACTAGTCATTCAACCCTAATATCCTGCACTAACAAGATCCATGTGCCGGTTAGGCAAGACATGGCGTGGCTCAAACCTAGTGCCATCTACTCGCCACAGGTTTGTTTTGATGTCCTGCGATGTCTTAAAAGTCTAAGCGAACCCGGGCTAGATCGGGGGTTATTGGGATTTCTTTTGCAGGGATTCGACATCTCATACCACCTTCCTTAAGACGCTGCCTAATTGCACTGTCGCATATGTTCACCACTACATTGTTCCAGATGTTCTGTGCAGTGGTGAACGGCGACCCTTTCAGGAAGTTGATGATGGCAGCGTCTTCTTCCCTGGTTGTCTTGCGAGGTCGGCCCGGTATGGTGGTTTGGAGAGGGCGATCTCCGAGTTCGTTGGCCCGGCTAATCCATCGTCTTACTTGTCGT
>JAEDXX010000619.1:0-20324 GCA_021725515.1 Epicauta chinensis
TCTATGTGGACGCCATTGTGACAAAACAAACAAATATGACAATGTAGTCTTGCTCCAAGATGGAGCAAGGTAAATTCTAGTCTCCTGACAAATTCGTATAGATCGTATTGGCAAAAGCTGTTGTACTTACATAATCTATCTTTTCTTGCGAAACGTTTTTCTCTATAAATAAAGTCCGAACTACTCCCCACGTAGAGAACCAGTGGAGCAGTTGAACTGCTACCGTGACGTCGCGACGTTACAGCGAAAAAACAGGTGCCTAGTTGTACCGTATTTCTATGAATTTCTGGTCGCTCTCTCTCTCATTCTTTAAAAGACGACTCTACAGGGGCAAGAAACTGTTGATTCTGCCATAGAAAATTTAAAAAAACAACAATTTTTGACAAAAATAAATTTAAAAAAAACTTTAAAATTATGAACACATTTTTATTGATTGATTCTACGTGTCTTTTCTTATAAATTTATCTAAATACATGCATTAAAATTAAACTACGCCAGTGGTGCATTTCGAGCGTTGTAATTCTAATCAAATTACTTTCAAGCCGCACTTTACTTATTACATAGTTTAGTTTTGTCTGGTTGGTAGAGAATCGTTTTCTTTTGTAATTTTTACAATTCCGTAATTGGTGTTTATGAATTTTTAGATAATTTACTTGTGTACGGATTTAATTCGTGATTCTAAAAGCTGTTTTTTTTTAATAAAAATTGATTGAAATTTGATTCTAAAAACAAACAACACATGTTTGTTGATATTGCTGTCTTAACAACAGTGTTCGTCTAACTAAATAATAGACATAAAAAACTCCTCCTATTCGACCTACTCTGACCACACAATTGTTCTATCGTATATCGTGAATAGAAGGAGACTTCCTCCCACTCTGCTTTTAATGTACCTAGATGAATTTGGCACCCTGTATATAATATATATAGGGTGAATTATAAAAAACGCCCCAAGCCATAACTCCATTATTTTTAAAGATATGACAATACCTCTTGGAACAAAGTTGCCCAGTTTATTGTCATTATATTTTGGGACCGATGCCAAATCAATGCTGCTTCCTCTTTCACCGTAAGTGGCATCAACTTCAATTCCTTAAATGGAATATCATGTATATTTTATTACTTCTGAATACCTCGTTAAATTAGCTTTCAAAAAGCTCTAACGCATTATATGCCTAAAACCAATCGTTAGTAAGATATTCGTCAATTAATGTATTTATTAAAGTAAGCACTTTGCATATGCCTACAAGCAATAGTTATTGATAAATTCAGTGTAGTAGGCTATGTTTAAAGAAGTTAAGAAATAAAAAAAATGTTTTTCAATTTCAAGTATCGAGAACATTCTTGTGCTGGTAGTTGCTTAGATGTACGGATAATTACATGACACTCGGGTTACATTTTTCCTATTTCCCCATTAGTTAGGAACTTTGTGGGTTCCATGGTACTTCTTATATTCTCAACTGTACACGTTCTTAGGACTTTTATTTCTCTTGCTTAACGGCCAATGGGACATCTTGCAGCCCTCAACATTTACAAAGAACACCGTATATATATATATATATATATTCATATGAGTAATTCCATTACTTTTCGAATGATTTCTCGAGAGGGATCAATCGATTCTGCTGAAACTTTAGAATCTTGAAGTATCTTATAAAAGATCCCTACATACCAAATTTCAGCTCTCTAGGTGTCATAGATTACGAGAAATTAATTTTTGAATGTCCAAAAATCACCACTTTTAGCCTGTTTTTCAAAATTTGGCTCTTAAAAACTCAAAGCTTGAATACAGATTATTTGCATCATGTATTGTTCATTATATCTTCTAGTATGTATAAAAAAATATTTTAGACCTCTCCATCATTTGGCCTTATAACGTGCTTGAATAAAATACAAATTTCGATAAAATGACCCTTCTTCAATTTGCTTTTGCGATAGCTAATTATTTTCATTGCAGAATGCAAGCAACTCAGAAAAAATTATTTTCGGTCTAGTTTCAAAGTCGGTAAGTTTTGAAAAATTTGCGAATTTTGACCTCCTAGTATTAATTTGTACCATCTTCAAATTGCACAAAAATTTCAGAGAACAATGCCTCAAAGGGATTTTACTGGCCCGAACTTCTGTGATTCTCTACAATTTTTTAAATATTGGTAAAATCAATCAAAATTTGGATCCTTTAATTCAATTCTGAAGTTGCTTATTTTATATCATTTTGCTTTTAATTTTGATAATACAGTATTATAATAACGCGAACATAACGTAGAATACTTAAAAATATCTTTTATCTTCAAACGTCACAAAAGTGACAGTTTTTGTGACTCAAATGACAAGGTAAAAATAGCATTTTGTGTGCCTAGGCGCTTGACAAAATCTGTCACTAGCGTATAATTTTTTTCGTTATTTGACATTTGTTTTTTTGCATCGCCATGGAAGCAGTACTGCCAAGATATTGCGATCAGTTGAAATTTTAATTTTTAAAAACTTTTCAATATAAAAGAATGTTAAATTAAGACGTTTGAAGATAAACTAGTATATGTCATTCGGCGCAAAACTGTCTTTGTGTGCTTCAGCTGACATGTCTGCCTCACTAGCGTTCGGCAGAAAACAGTCAGCTTCAGCACACAAAGTTCCAGTTTTACGCCTAATAACATAATCTACTATTTTTTAGCTCAAAAAAATTGATGAAAAACTTGAAATTTTTTTTTTCAAAATTTCAAAAATTCATAACTTCGAAACGGCCGCATATTAAGAACTCAAACTTTCAGGGAATTTTTTTGTCAAAGTAGAGAACACCTCCACAAAATTTGAAAAAAATTGGCGGGGGTCGCCCCGTAAAAATGATTTTATTTGGTGGAATGACCCATATATATAAAACCAAAGACGGATTCACCAAATTTCAAATATTTAAAATAGACAGTGACGGTGCCACAGAAGAGGCAGTGCCTTATCTGTCCTGTCTCGTACCAAAAATTAAATAATATAAAATAATACATTTTCTTTTACAAATAATATATATATATATATATATATATATATATATTAGACTGTATCAGAAAAATCGAGTATTTTTTTTTCAAAAGGCACCCTGCAAATATTGTTCAGGATGTCGAAACAATGGGCCTGTGAAAATATCAGCTCTTAATTTTAATATCTACAGGTGCCTCATCGCGATTTTCTATTTCCCATTTGATTAACATGGGAAAAAGATTCTCTTGCACTTTGGAATTTTATAGCTCACGTTGAGAACAATATTTCGAAATGACTGAACTTCGCTCTTATACAAAATTTAACGCTCTACAAAAAAGATCTCTTACAATTTTTTGATATATTTATTTCTTCAAAATTTATTCAAGGTTAATGGAAAATTTTTAATTTTTCCAATTTTTTGACGCAACCATCGACTTTTTGGGCAAATTTTATAGAACATTTTTGTAGAGCATTTTATTCTCTATAACTTATCTCTATAAAAGTTTTCGATATTTCTTACAGGTCGTAATTTATTTGCAATGAACTGATTTTTTTTATTCTAGAAATTTCTAGTAATATTTTCGCATTCAATACTGTGAGTCAAATAACTTTCGACAAGTAAAAAAAAATTAAAAACTTTTATAAAGATAAGTTATAGAGAATAAAATGCCCTACAAAGATGTTCTATAAAATTTGCCCAAGAAGTCGATGGTTGCTTCAAAAAATTGGAAAAATGTAAAAATTTAGCATTAACCCTGAATAAACTTTGAAGGACTAAATATATCAAAAAATTCTAAGAGACTGATATATATGTTACTGTGAAAGTCAGAAATTGGTGAATGTCCGAAATATTTCATTACATTGTTGTACATTCGGACTTTCGATGAACAATTTCAAATTCTGCATCGCCACGCGTCACAGGTCATTATTTCAATACAAAATTAAGACTTCAAAGTTCCTAAATTGCCTACTTGATGGTGTAACTAGAAAGTGGGATTCTAGAAACCAATGTAGATAAAGTGGGGAATATTAGGCAGATTACCTAAATCTATATTAAAAATAACCTAACTGAAATATATTCTGCGCATCATAACAACCGCCCTAACTCAGAAATAAGGGTATTTAGCAAATATTTCGCACATACACCTAGCGCCTATGTGAACATTCACCAAATTTCGGACATTCACAGTAACATATATATTTGATTTAAATTTCCCACTTTGAAAACACTAACGCGCCAGCGCAGCAGTCGAAATTTTAGTTATTTATTCAACATACCGAGGCGCTGATGACTCTTCAAATTGGGACAATTTTAGACTATGGAATCAGCTATCCAGCTATACTATAGAGATCATGACTGCCCTCTATAGTTCACGCACGGTCCCTATTACTATAGACTAGACTACCCCCCTATAACTTCAATGGGCGAAACAACACAAAAAGTGAACGAATATGTCCCGTGATTTTAGTTCTTCTAGAGGGCGCTGGTGGTCCTTTGCACCGTGTGTGATGACCGCGGTTTACTAGTTATTATTATTATATCGGATAGATATCGGACAGAAATTATTGATTTTGATTGGTGATTATCATTTTATTATTATTGTTAATAAAAAATTAATAATTATAATGTTATAATTAAACTTTTCTTAATAAGTAAAATTTAATAAAATTTAATTCAACGCTCCCGTAAAGGTGATCGGTGCAAAGGACTACTAGCGCTACCTGTCTGGTGTCCCGACATCGAACCATTTTTTGAAACATGGAGTGATAGGGGGCTGGACTAGACTAGGCCAGTTACGATGCTATCTCCGATTGCAAATGATTTCTACCAACATTTCAAATTGTATTTAGCCAGAATAAATAGAAATGTTGCCTGCATTAAGGTAGTTGTCCTGCTATGGGCATAGTATCAGAAAGTTCTAAATTTTTGTATACATTATGGATGCTGCAATACAAATACCATTGAAATTTGAAGTTAATTGACCGTCTGTAACTCGAGATAAACTTAATCAAAGTTCGGATAATTAACACAGAGAGCATAGGGAAGGTTGTGTTTTTCACAAGTTTTTTATTTTTTTTTTAAAAGTAATCGATAGAAGTTTTCAAAAAACTAACTGTTCACTAATGTATTTGTTCTGAGCTTAAAATAAAAATCTAAAATTTTTGACTGTTTCATTCGGATCCTTGTTATAAAAAATGTTGCCCACCCTTATAGAAAATATAAAAAAATATGCGAATAATAACAACCAAAAATAAGAAACAATGACGAATAAAAGGGTGTGAATTTATTAATACAATACATTTATCTTCAAACGTCACAAAGGTGACAACTTTTGTGACTCAAATGACAGGGTAAAAATAGCATTTTGTGTGCATACGCGTTTTTTTCTTTTTTTTATAAGCTTACGTAAATAAAATGACCAAATGTCACTGGCGTTTAATTTTTTTCGTTATTTGACATTTGTTTTTTGCATGGAAGCAGTATTGCCAAGATATTGTGATCAGTTAAAGTTTTAATTCTTAAAAACTTTTCAATATTAAAAAATGTTAAATTAAGACGTTTGAAGATAAACTAGTATATGTCATTCGGCGCAAAACTGTCGTTTTGTGCTTCGGCAGACAACAGTCAGCTTCAGCATACAAAGTGCCAGTTTTACGCCTAATAACATAATCTACTATTTTAATAAATTTTATCCATATTAATTAATAATAACGAATTTTGTCTGACGAAACTATATAAAACAATATGTGTCGAATCTGTCCAGGTTACTCGTGACGTCGATCACGTCGGTTGTTTACTTTTCCCCTTCCACGATGCGGCAATCGATTGTATTCCAGTAACCGTGAGCTAAAGCAACAATTGGCAACAGCCACGACATGGCAACGTCGAGAGGAAAGATAGCACAGGGTTACGCGTCCCTAGAGTCTAGACTAGTCTCGCGTCCCTACGTTGTTTCTCTTGCTTCACCACCGTCGTGCCGAGTGGATGTACCCGCGGCAGCAACCTAAAGTTCTTTGTTCACTGTTCATTGTTATTACTATCTATTTGTAACAATTAATTAGTGTTAATAAAACATCATTTAAAACGCTAAATCGTCTATGATCAGACGACCATGTCAATTTGGAAAGTGTGGTGTGTGTAAAGTGGATTGAGTTGCCAGCGAGTTCCTTGTCAACGAATTGGAAATATTTTGGTTGGTAAGTTTTATTTATAATTACATTTAGTAGAATATTATATTTATTTTGTGGTATTTTATAAAACATTTATTGAAAATTAAGTGTTGCAATTGTTTTTGTTGCGCTTAAGAAAAGTGCAACGTTGCCAAGTATTTATTTCTTGCACAATTATTCTCGGAATACTTTTCTAGAATATGTTAATTAACATTAGGGATGGGATATCGAACAGAGGGTTTGATATTGAATATCAATATTTTCTTTCTCAATGTATATGGATAACCGATAATATCGATGTTTAGCTAATATCGATAATTTTCTAGACGTCAAAAATTGATAAAACAAAAAATTGTCTACCAAGATTTTGCTTAGCAGTCTCTACAAATCTCAAATATCACGTTTACTACATATTACCAAAAAATAAAACCTCACAAATCAATCGATCAAGGGCGAAGCTGCACAAAAAAAGCTCGAAAACTGACCTGTACTCGCTTTGACTTTCTACATATATGCAATCGATATTATAGTAAAAATAAACAATAAATTAAATCGCGTATACCTACATAATATCATTATCTACAAGCAGATGTATAGAAGAAAGAAGTTATGAGGAAAAATTCCGACGTTTGTTTTCTAGAAACGATCGAATTCGGCTGATTTTGCTTAAGTTGAAAAACGTGCCTGTTAAGACGTTCCACGTTCTAGAAAATCCTTTTTTTTATTTTACAAATGTTAATATTTAAAAACAAATTCCGATATCCTATATTTTTTCGAAATATCGATTTTATATTTCTTAATTTCAATTATTATAAAAATGATTGGTTTAGCGTTAATTTTTATACTTATAATTTTAATTATTGCCATGGTTTTACGTTACTGGGCTCATTATCTAAAGAACTAACACCTTTTTATACTATTACCCTTTGAGAACCGGATGCATTTTGAAAAACAAATCAATAAATTAAATGAAATTGAAAAACAAAATAATTAACATTTAGAAAAATGATGACAATAATCATTAATTCTCTAGATAAGACCCTTTGTCAATTATAACTTTCATTTCATGACAATTAAAATTAGAGGGTTGTAATAAGCTAATAGAAAAACAAAACCATTAACCTAGGGGTTAATATAATTTAGAAGACTTATTATCAGTGTAATAAAATAAATAAATGAATTGATAATTGTAATCAAGTAGACAGTACCTACTGATTACATAACATCGATATTGGAAATTTTGTATCTCGATATTAAAATATCAGTTTTGGACATACAAATATCGAGAAATATCGCTCATCTCTAATTAACATTGTTGTGTACTCGCGCCACGCTGTCACCAAGGCTCCTTTTTCAGGGAGAAGGGATGATGATGATAACAATGATTAAATACTAATTTCTTGTTTATTTTATTTTAAATTGATTATTCACAATTATTATAATTAATAGTATTATTTGGTATTATTATTATAAAGGTAATCGAACTGTGCTACAATAATTAGGCAATTGAATATTGATGATTGATTTACGTTAGCAGCCGATCTGCTTTTATAACCCACGGTGGACGCGCCTGTATCTTCCAAAAGGGTTGATTGTTATTGTTTATTTTAAATCGATATTCCCAATTCTTATTTACTTTAATTATTTTTAATGCAATTTTTTTCTAATTGTTTCTCGAATGTCTGATTCTAATGATTACCAGAATACAACATAATAACGACAATGAAAAATTAAAATAAGTGATCTTAAGTCCAGTTAAATAGTTATATTTTTTGTATCTATTTCAATCTATTTGTTTTCTTGCCCAAAGGTAGAGGATATAGGGGAGGGTGGGGCACGACGGCCCCCTAAGCCGGTAATTACTTTGTGTGGCCTTTCTACTAACAAATAAAGTTACTTTTGGTCAAATTAGACAAACCCATACAAATTTTGCCTAAACTAATTTTTTTTCTTTTTCTGGGACACGACGGACCAATTAAAAATGATTAAGAAAATTTTTTCTTGATGCAGATTATTCTGATGAGTATATCTGTCATCATTGTGATGTATAATTTAAACACATTCGCGACGGGGCGTTGTTGACGATAACTTAAATGGCGACATAAAGCGTCATCCGCACCCAAGGGAAAATCTTAAATGACGATATTGGGCTTCATCCGTCGCGAATGTGTTAATAAAAAATAATTTCGTTTATAAATTGTTTTTCATGGTTACTTTTCCCCATGATATAATTTTTTTGGGTGGTTTATTATGCTCCAAGTGTTGCAATAATGGCTTAAGAATTTGTAAATGTATTGAATTTATAATAATTTATGAAAAAACAAAAAAACAAATTTGACTAAATTTTGGAGGGGGTCCGTTGTGCTCCACCCTCTCCTATATATAACTTAAATTTTAAGTTTTGTTGTAAGTAAGTCTTAGAACTTTATTAGTCCAAAAAAAGGTCTCCTTTATTTGGTTGGTAATTACAGATTGATTTTAATCGTTGTTTTGTTTTTCTAACATTGATTATTTTGAAATTCTACTAGGAAATACAATGTCAATGACATTAATATTGCATTGCAAAAGAATATTTGTTAATTAATGATTATTTTCTATATTAAAATTGGAGTTATGTAACTTATATATGTCGAATCCAAGAGATGTTATTGTACATTTCATGAAAAGGACATCCATTTCATGAAGCCTGCAATTTCAAAGTTTTCCGCCACTTGGACAAAAATTTCATCCATTTCATGAAGTGGAAGTTGCAATGTTGGGCAAAGTTAAATTGTTGGACAATTTAAAGTTAAGAACTAATTAATTGTTAATTACTCGCAATTAACAATTCGGCGCTCTAATTATCAAACTGTCTTAACTCCACTTTTTTTTCTAAAGTCATTCTACTTTTCAAATTTTAGAACGAAAGTTATCTAACTTCTTATCTACTTATAGAATTCCATGATAAAAATTGTTAAATTCCAAGAGATATCATTAGATTAGACAATTGTTATATGGGGCATTCCATTGTGACTGGTGGGACATTTGACTCCGGCATTAAACTAACTGTGAGCTATAATTATTTTATCGAATCTCATATAATAGTAAAATGTATCTTGAAGCATAGGTGGATAATTAATGTACAACATTCCGTTAAAAAAAACCGAAGTTTTTTTGAGTTCGTTATAATAATTATTTTACTGAACGTGACTGGTGGGACACCGAAAAATCCCTCTCTCTTACCATGGAGTACATATTCGAATTTCATGTATCGAGAGCATTCTTGTGGTGGTAGTTGCTTTGACGTACGGATAATTATATGACACTTGGGTTAAATTTTCCATATTTCCCGATTAGCTAGAAACTTTGTGGGGTTCTGGGTCCTTCTTATATCGTCAGATGTACATGCTCTTGGGACTTTTATTTCTCTTAGTTGACGGCTAATGGGAGATCTCGCAGCCCTCCATATTTAGAAAAAAACACCCTGTATAACAACGGGCACTTTTGGGCCTCTTTGGCTGACACGGGCCAGGTTGATTTTCAAATTTTTTCCCAAGTAGTTGAGCAATGACTTGAGTCAAATCTCTTGAGAAATTGGCTGACATCTTACTTCGCTCTTTGACGAGAGGTTTAACTAAAGATATCCCTACGTCTTTTATAAAATTACGTCGGCATAATTTATTCTCAATATTTGATGCTTTCCAAATAACGAAACTGTTGGTTGCGGTAATGTTTATAATAGCTCCAAAAACGGTGGTTGGACAACGCCGCGACCTTCTTAACACGGAATATACAGCACATTTCTGGTCAAGGGAGTCCACACCACCTTTAGTAAAGTTATAAAATTCTATAATTTCAGGTTTCAAAGAGTGTGGATCAACTTCTGCTGAATGATGTATCGATGATACCAAAACAACGCTCTTATTTTTCTTAGGCACGTAGGAAACCAATGTCATATCTCGAACAAATCCAAATAAAGATGACTGAACGGATTTTGATTTGTTCGGTAAAAACTCTTTAGGAATTTCTCTTTTGTTTTTTCGCATAGTTCCGACATAAGTTAATCCGTTTCGTTTTAGAGCATCTACTAGCTCAATTGATGAAAACCAATTGTCCCTAGTTATATTTCTATTAGTACCAAACAAAGGGCTTGCTAACTTTAAGACCGTCCCCGTTGGTATTGAAAGCGATTTGTTATTTCTTGTATTCTATTATCCTTGGTAAATAAAAGCAGAGTATAAGTAACGAGTTCTCGCATCACAAATGCACATAATTTTTATGCCATACCGAGCCGGTTTCGACTTCATATATACCCGAAAGAGGCAACGTCCTCTGAAAGGTACTAACATTTCATCCACTGTCAAATATTCTGAACAAATATAATTTGATTTACATTTCTCAATAAGCTTTTCAAATATGAATGAAATAAGAGCTAGTCGGTCAGTTACTCTTTTTTCTGTGCGACTTTTTATATCATCAAATCTGAGAGCAGATATTAAAAACAGGAATCTGTTCGAACTCATCGCAGCTCTTAAAACATTTCTACCAGTTCCATCAGTAGCCCATAAGGTACGCGCATCTTCATGATTAGACTTGTATACACCAGTCAGTAACAAAAGACCATTTCAGGCTTTAATTTCTACTTCATTAGTAAGGCTGACGAAGGATGGAATGTTATTACTGGTTCTCTTTTCCGTGATTTTATGATTAGTTTGTGTTGTTATATAAGCTATCATCTCTTCGGTAATAAATAAAAACCATGATTCAAGAGGTGTCAAGTTTTGCTTTTCTGCAGCTGGGCCTTTGATACCAGGAAAAAGTGTAATAATATTGTGAGCACTTGCTCTTGAAGTTGCGGGTGCAGCTTTGGACCATTTGAAGCGGTTCTTACCGTAAAAATATCCTGATTCTCTTACAATATCTCTGTTACCTTCATCCTCTTCTTCATTTTCGTCTTCGTCCAATTCACTTTCTGTATCATGATCGCTAATCTCCAATTCCCCATCACTCACGTCATCATCGTCTTTGAAAATATCATCTCTATCTATCAATAGCGCTTCATTTTGTCTGAATGAAAAAGCAATGAATAACAACAGTAAAAAGAATTACATAACCACATTCGTGGGGTAAATTTACACCCCAACATATACGTACCTCAGATTTTATTTGCTTGTGCGCGATCTCAGTACGCACACTTCAAGATGCCACCATTAACTGAGAATACACGGAGTTTTAAAGAATATGCTGCAGTAGAAAGTCAATTATAAAATAAAGAGTGCGGAGTGGAGTAAATAATTACCCCACGAATGTAGTTAAGGGTTAATTGTGACTGGTGGGACAGGCCTTTGTGACTGGTAGGACCCTTGCCAATTATGATAATAGTTGTTTATTAAAATCAGACATGAGGTTTTTATAAATTTCATAAGCATTGTTAACCCTTTCGCGACGGCGCACCTATACCATTCTTTGCTATTATTCGCAACCGAGCGACAGACCGTACTTCGTCACTTTTCGCAACCAATGTATTTATAGCTATATTTCCAATTCGCTATTGAAATAAAATAAAAATATAATTACAATTTTGATGGTATTTATTCCATATTATTTTTTAATAATTAATAATAATTAATAGATGACTGCCGTATATAAGCGGCGTCAGCCTCTGTGGACCAAAAAATGGCTGCCGTATATATACGGCGTCAGCCGCTGTGATGCACCAAGTGACTGCCGTATATATACGGCACCCGTCGCGAAAGGGTTAATCATAAATTTTACTGTAATTTAAACTAAATAAGAAACTACAGACAAATACAACACGAATATAGGATCAAACATACTCTTATAACAAAACTTAAGTGAGCTTTGGTTGTCAATAATAAAAATTAAAAAAAACTTTTGTCTTAAACTACCATAAAAGAAAACGATAATATCTAATTAAAAAAATATATAACTATTAATTCAGCTATTCATTATCACTAGAATTATATACATCGGAGTAATTTAACTTTTCCTTTTGAATCATCGAAACATTTTTGAATTTGAAGATGTTGCCGTCAAAGCATAGATGATGCATTTGTTTCCTTGAGATTTAAAATGATGATGTTTTTGTATCTCTGGAATCGTTTTAATGTGTTGCCATCTTTTGTCAAGATTTGTTCGATGTTCCTTAATGTCATCAACACAACCAAAGAGAATATGTAATCCCTTTATATCTTTTGATACTAAGTACTCGTAGCAGTCCCAGCTATTTTAAATTACAGCTTTTCTAGTCATTAGGTTCTTTTTGCTGTTGCTCCCATACCATCAACTACTCATTTACCATGACCAGAGGCAAAAAAACTCCAATTAATTTCAACACTCCAGTCCAGTTCGGAAAAACACAATATCGATAATGTGAATCGATTTTTAAACTGTGCTGCACATCCATCAGAGAAAATTGTGACTTTCTTGAAGCCCACAAATCGAGATTTTAAATCATCAATAATTTTTTTTTGAACAACCATACAGAATATTTATCGTGGTTCAATTCGTCACTCACGATTACGTACGAATGTTTTTCTTGACCCTGGTTAGCCCATGCACATCCCGTAAACAGAGTCACTTGAGTATGACTCCAGTATGCAGATTGAATTTCGTCCTGATTTATAATACCGAAATTTTCTGCGAAGTCAATTTGAAGTACTACTTCTGTCTGTGTACTTTCTTTTATTTTTGTCTGAAAGTATTTGGATTGTTCATTTTTTGTGAAAACATGAAACTTGAATTTGAGTGTTTTATTATTGAGTTCTTTTAAAGGGTTTTCCAATAAGGACTTGACAAATTTTTTTCATAATAAAATGAAAACCATTTGAGATATTTCAAAAACTTTATTATCGGGTTGAAGTACATTCAAAACATTTATGAATGGAACTCGACTTCGCTCATATGGTCACCGCGGGCACGTTTGCAGCGCTCGATTCGTTGGACCCAATTTTCCATGACTAGGCCACACATTTCGGCCGAAACGGCAAGTATTTCGCGTTCAATGTTGGCTTTGAGCTCTTCCAACGTCGTCGGCTTATTAGCATAGACCAATGACTTGACGTAGTCCCAAAGAAAAAAATCTAGAGGCGTTAAATCGCAAGAACGAGGCGGCCAATCGACTGGTCCATTCCTTGAGATAACACGCTCATCAAACTTGTTCTTCAATAAATCGATTGTAACGTGTGCTGTGTGGCTTGTGGCGCCGTCCTGTTGAAACCACATGCTGTCCAAGTCCACATATTCCATTTCGGGCCAAAAATAATCGATAATCATGGCGCGATAACGATCACCATTCACAGTAACGTGGCGACCACTATCGTCGACGAAAAAATATGGCCCTATGACGCCGCCGGCATGGAAGCCGCACCAAACAGTTATCTTTTGTGGATGAAGTGGTTTCTCATTAAGCATATGTGGATTTTCAACCGCCTAATACCGCATATTTTGTTTATTGACAAACCCATTGAGCCAGAAATGAACTTGGTCAGTGAAGATGATTTTGCGATGAAATTGATCATCTTGGCGCATCTTTTCCAGTATGGGTGTAAAGTATGATCCTTATGTAAAATTCGCCATAAATTGGTCTTGGCGATGCCCAACTCTTGAGAACGCCGTGGAATTGACTGATTTGGATCATTTGCTACGGACGTTTCAACGGCAGCGATATTTTCGACACTTCGACCAACCCGTAGTCTCACCGGCACGGCAACATCACACAACGAATATGTAGACTCAAACTTTTTCACTAAACTTGTTACTGCCTGTCTACTAGGAGAAGGTCTTGAATTTATATTTGACATTTGCTATTTGACAGAACAGAATTATAATTTGTCATGATAAATGCATTTCGTTGTTCATTTTAATTTTGACAAATATATCTATATATCTATTTTATAAAACTGTTCTGTCATTTATAACACTAGTGTTATAAAGTTAAATTTTTAACTCGAGTAAACTGTGCTATAAACGTCACTTTTAATAGTGGTTGTAGATAAAATATATTACAATCAAATATGAAAATCATTTATCTTCAAACGTCACAAAAGTGACAGTTTTTGTGACTCAAATGACAAGGTAAAAATAGCATTTTGTGTGCCTAGGCGCTTTTTTCGTTTCTTATAAGCTTAGGCAGACAAAATGACAAAATCTGTCACTGGCGTTTAATTTTTTTCGTTGTTTAAATTTTGTTTTTTGCATCGTCATGGAAGCAGTACTTCCAAGATATTGTGATAAGTTGAAATTTTAATTCTTAAAAATTTTTCAATATTAAAAAATGTTAAATTAAGACGTTTGAAGATAAACTAGTATATGTCATTCGGCGCAAAACTGTCTTTGTGTGCTTCAGCTGAGATGTCTGCCTCACTGGCGTTCGACAGACAACAGTCAGCTTCAGCACACAAAGTTCCAGTTTTACGCCTATTAACATAATCTACTATTATCTTCAAACGTCACAAAAGTGACAGCTTTTGTGACTCAAATGACAATGTAAAAATAGCATTTTGTGTGCCTAGGCGCTTTTTTCTTTTTTTATAAGCTTAGGCAGACAAAATGACAAAATCTGTCACTGGCGTTTAATGTTTTTCGTTGTTTTGTGATGTGAACAATACATGGTGTGTCTGTCAGCGTTCTGATGTTCAGTTGTTTGTGACGTCACGTTGGCCAACAATTTTCATTTGAATACACCATGTTACGAAACTCTACATACGATCACAGTCAGTTGAAACATGATGCCAAAAAAAAAAGAATATTAATACCATTTTGCACAGAATGTTTATTTAGGAATAAAAAGATTAGAACAAAGCAACAATTAAAGCAATTCATTGAGCCACGTAAAATTAAAGAAACTTCATATATTCATGTTTATTCTGTTACAAGAATCTGCATACGGTTGGTTTTTAATAAATGTTCTGCAAAATTAATATTGCGTTTGTCCACCATTTGCTTTTATAGCTTCCTTAAGTCGAGAGGGTATGGATAAAGCTAATTTTTTTGTGTCTTCGGGTGGAATTTTTTCAAACTCTTCAAATATTGCAGTTTTTAGTAAACTGACAAATGTTATATTTTTTTATTTCAGCTTATTACTCAAATGTGCTCATAAATGCTCGATAACGTTCAAATCTGGTGATTGCGGAGGATGATCCAGCTTCGTTTTTACGTTATAAAGCAACCATTCTCTAACCAAGGCAGCGCTATTCTTCGGATCTTTGTCGTGTATGAAGACATAATATTCATTTAACTGAAGTTTTTCTACGCTTCTAGCAAAATTTGTTTTTAAAATGTCGAAATACATGTACCGATCCATTATGCCTCCTATAAACCGCAATTCTCTAACTCCATTTGCTGGTATGGGGATCCATTCCATACTATCATAGATCCGCCTCCATGTTTGACAATTGGAATGATATTTTTGAGCTGAAGTGCCGTATTTCGTGTTCTCCATACTCTTGCAGGTCCATCTCTTCCAAAGACGTTAAATTTTCACTTCTCAGTGAAAATAACACGCGACCAAAATTTGGTTCCTCCATATGCCCATTTTTAAGTTGATTAGCGTTATTTAAACGTTTTTTGCGGATCACTTCGCTTATCAGAGGTTCCTTTTGAGCGGCTCGTGAAGCTAAGCTTGATTTTTTCAAGCTTCGCCGAACACACTGAGCATGTATTTGTACTCCGTCAAACTCCTGCAAAGATTTGTCCAATTTCACAGCGCTAATTATTGGGTTTTCTGCTGTAAATCTCACAATTTTCCTCTGCATCCGCTCGTCAAGTTTGCACGGTCGACCACTTCTTAGCTTGCTTTCATAAGATCCGCTTTTATTGAAATTTTATATAATCATCTGTACCGTGGATTTACACAAACCCAAAATTTCAGCCACTTTAGAAAACGAATCTCCTTCATTTTTGAGTTTTACGACGGCTTCCTTTAATTGAGGAGCAATTCCTTTCCTCTTTGTCATTTTTTGCAAACTCTTTTAAAATAATCGAACTCTTCTAATCCCTTTATATGTCACAAGTTTATTATGATTGAAAAGAAAAAGAAATATTTAAAACCACGCGATGTGACGGGATTGTAATTTAAAACTGAGCGTATCTAGACTTTCGTCTACATACGCACGTGTCAATATGCGCTTTTTTGCGTTTTATTTGCAAACGGTTTACAATATTGCTTAATTAATTTGCTTAATTTGCTTAATTAATTAGAGATATATATGAGTAATTCCATTACTTTTCGAATGATTTCTCGGGAGGGGTCAATCGATTTTGCTGAAACTTTAGAATATTGAAGTACCTTATAGTATTAGATCCGTACATACCAAATTTCAGCCCTCTAGGTGCCATAGATTACGAGACATTAATTTTTGAATGTCCAAAAATCACCACTTTTAGCCTGTTTTCAAAATTCGGTTCTTAAAAACTCAAAGCTTGAATACGAATTATTTCTTTCATGTTTTGTTCATTATATCTTCTAATATGTATAAAAAAATATTTTACACCTCTTCATCATTTAGCGTTTGTTTTATAACGTGCCTGAGTAAAATAAAAATTTCGATAAAATGAAGATTTTCAAATGGCTACCAATAATTCCATTTTCAATCAAATTGCTTTTGCGATAGCTCAATTTTTTCGTTGAAGCATGCTCTTTAAGCGGGCAACTCAGAAAAATTTATTTACGGTCTGGTTTCGGTGATATTCCGCATCAAAGTTGGTGAGTTTTGAAAAATTTGCATATTTTGACCCTCTAGTACTAATTTCTACCATCTTAAAATTGCACAAACATTTCAGAAAACGTAGTGTTCTGTGTCTAGAACAATCCCTCAAAGGGATTTTACTGCCCCGAACTTCTGTGATTTTCTACAATTTTTAAACATTGGTAAAATCAGTCAAATTTGGATCCTTCAATTCAATACTGAAGCTGCTTATTTTATCTCACGTTGCTTATTTTGCATAGTAGTATTATCATATGCTATCATATGCTAACTCTGAGCCAGAGTCACATGTCACATGTGACAGGTGGGACATATTTCAAAGAAGCCTCAGAATTATAATTTGGACTCTTTAACAATTACAAAAAGCTTAAATTGTTCGCCACAAATGTATTGTTACTTCTGAAATAAATCAGAAGTAATGAAGTCACATTTGAGGTTAGAAAAATAACTTCTACCTCTTTTTACGTGACTGGTGGGACATGTGATATGCTTATATTCAGACATGACATACACAAAAAGTAACATACCTTTTCAATTAAATTATATGTAGCTTAATAGTTTCTTTTAACTTTTCCTCTGAAACACAATCACTAGCTTGCTAAAATCATTTAGACGCCTACAAATAATATTGCCAACTTACGCCGCCTAGGTAATTCAATTCGACTCAAAAGTTTTTATCAAGAAAAACTCGGTTATTTTTAAATTAAATTCTGTTTTCTTACATATTAATAAAATGTAGACTTATAACAATAAGTTAGTACTAAATTAGAAGTAATTAAAGGAATTTTGAAATTTTTGTCGTTTTCCTCTTTTCCATGGAATGCCCCATATGTAGACATATTTTTATATATGTACTCAACAACAAGCCCATTTTGAACAGTACTATACAAATTTATTATTTAGTTTTACTATTTTTCTATTCAGTAAATGTTTTTTAGCTCTCCTGAAAAATTTATGAAAATGGAGTTAGACTATTTGCTAATTAGAGGGTCGAATTAATTAATTCTTAATCGTAAGTTTCACAATTAATTGTCAATCCTTTAAATGGTTTCGATAAAACCTAACAACAATTAAAACTTATTGTTATGTATGTGGGCGGCGTATTGTCAAATCCTTCATCTATAAAATGACTAGGCAGATCGTGAAACGGTGAATATTCTGAAGTTTTATTGCTTGATATCTTACAACCTATGGCCTGACTTGACAAAGACCTAACCTGAGCTAAACAGTATGACAGCCGGGGAAGGCGGAAACAGTCAGGAGCTACAAAGTCAGCCCTTGTTAAAACGACAACACTTATGCAGTTTTCTAAATGACGAATTTTTTAATACGCCGACGACATATATATTGAGCAAATGAAATATGAAACCTACAAATACGAGCCGGGATCGAGAGTTACCTATGCCTACCTTCTACCCTGTGGAAAAGGTCTGATAAATTCTCATAGAAGACGATCTGTATTTGTCCTCGAGAAAACTTATGAAAACTCATAAAATTGTTTACTTATAACGAGTACGTCGAAAATATTTTGGATTCTGAGTTCTTATAAGAATCAAAAGAAAAATCAATATTCTAAGCTTTGAGTAATTATAATAAGATGAAACGATGGTTTTGTTAACGAATAATATTTAATGAGAATGTCATTGATGAAATTGTATCAGACTTTACTAGTACAATACTCGAAAAAAATCTCTTTTTATTTTTTTTTTGTTATTTGTACGAATAATCTAGATGAATTTAAGAAACGTACTTTTGTGTGAGCTTATGAGTAAGTTCAAATTATAAGCTGATTCAAATTTTAGGAGAGATTAACAATAAATGCTGAAAAGAATATTATGTTTATTAATTGTGTAACTTTATTAAAGATAATTAGTTCAGATTTTTTTGAAGAAAATGTCGATTAAAAAATTGCTTCAATTAACACGAAGCCAATAGAAGATATTTGCGAAATGGAATGATAAAGCGTAAAGAGTTTCAGCAGTTTCTATCAGAATTACCCACATTTTTTGAATTCGGAAGAAACAGCTGTCGAGGCGGTACTGTAGAGGATTAAGGGATGGTGCTTTTTCAGTGGCGTCCACAAAATATATGTTCTGGTTAGATATAAGTATCCGTAAAAATGCATTACATAATAAGGATAAAATGAATCAGAATGAATCAAAAATTTAGTGCCTATCATAATTTCGTGGAAACAGAAAAATTTTGACTGTATTGATACATTCACAACTAAAAGAAGACTAGTGATCTTACACCTAAATATAAGATTCAATATTTAGAAAAGAATGTGTTTTAAATGAAGTATATAAAAATTCATTGGAATTATTGCAAATTTCAACAATATTGTCTAGATATTTACATTAATAAAAATTAATAAGAACTGAAGCATTTCAATAGTTCACTCGCGTTGAGATGAATGCAAAAAAACGTTTTCATATGAGTAGAGGATCAATTAATTTTCAATCGCCCTTGCCAAACTATGATGGTAATTGTCAACACACCAAATGACGCGAATAAATACCGTCAAATAATACTCGTCAAGAAGAGATATATGACCGAACCTGAACTGTAAGACTTGACTAAAATTACAAAAGTGAAGGTAAATCATCCGGAATTAAATCTAATTGGATCAATTTAGTACCACCACAAAAGTGGATTGTCATATGTAATCTCATTAAGAAAGTGATAAATACAAACCTGTCTGAAGACACCGAACTATTCACACGTTCAGACAAGTTTATTTCATTATCGTGTTCGTCTTCATCAGAGGAATGGTCAATATATTCAAGGTCTACTTCATCAATTAGACGATCCCTCTGCATGAAGTCTTTTTCCACTTTCTTCACGTGATTACGTACGTTTATCCAATCTTGTGTTGTCACTAAATTGAATTTTTCGATCGATAATTGTTGAACATCTTTCAATTTAAATGACACATTTATTTGGGCCACCCAATTTTTCACAATTGCCCAAATCTTCTCAATTGGATTTAATTCGGGATGATTTGGGGGCAACCTCAAAATAGTGAGTCCAACTTGTATCCGACATTGTCCGTTTTGTTAATTTTAAACAAATCGTACAGCTCGGGCCTGGTCATTTTGGGATCGTGTAATATATTTTTGTTATTGAGCCACGAAATTATCTCTGCTTTACGAGTACCACTTGACGGAATTTGGTCGAGTTTAATATTATGATACGATGCGTTGTCGATGACCACCACAGACCGTGCAGGAAGATTGGGGACTAATTTCTCTTCTACCCATTTGAAGAAATTTCCAGCATTCATCTCATCATGATAATCCCCGACTCGAAGATTAATAATGCATTTGGGATAAAGCCCATTTCGCCTCCCGCATGGACTATTATTAATCTTCGGCCTTTACTTATGGGCCTCGCAAATGTTGTTTGGCCGATTTCATCGACCCAATACTTTCCACATACATAGGAGTTATGAATATAACTCTCGTCGAGGTACACTATTGC
>JAEDXX010000620.1:0-19902 GCA_021725515.1 Epicauta chinensis
TTCCGGTCCTACTTTTTCCTGACTAGTCAGATGGTGTATTTTTTTTTTCCTTATGGGAGGGGCCCTACGTGAGAGCCGCACATTGAGGCCATCTGACCCCTCCATTTACCAGAGCCTTACCACAGCTGTTCCAATCCTCTAATGAAGCTCAGTAGCCTGCCGTGTTCGGCTTTCTGAATGTCTTCTGGTTCCAAAAATCGTCGCCCCAGGTGTTGCTCTCTGAGGCCAGGCAATGCATGGCACTCGCAGAGTATGTGGTGAGGAGTTTCCCCCTCCTCTAAACACGCCCTACAGATCTCGTCATCACTGATGCCGAGCTTGTGTAGGTGTTGATTCATGAGACAGTGTCCAGTGAGCAGTCTCACAATTGTTCTGAGATCTTTTCTACCAAGTCTCAGCAGATCTTTACTGCGCCTAGCGTTAGGTCCTTCTATGAAGATCCTAGAGTGACGCAGTCGTTTGTGTTCACTCCATTCCTTCAAATGGGATGAGGAGGTCCATTTCTCCAGTGCCTCAGAGAGCAACACCTGGGGCGATGATTTTTGGAACCAGAAGACATTCAGAAAGCCGAACACGGCAGGCTACTGAGCTTCATTAGAGGATTGGAACAGCTGTGGTAAGGCTCTGGTAAATGGAGGTGCACACAATGGGCCAGATGGCCTCAGTGTGCGGCTCTCACGTAGGGCTCCTCCCATAAGGAAAAAAAATTACACCATCTGACTAGTCAGGAAAGACTAGGACAGGAATGTGCTATCCGTTAGTTTGTACGAGCTATCCTTATAGGAGATACCCTGCAAAACCATCGAAAATAGTCCATCCTGTACATACTTTCGCTTGTTTTTAACAAAAAATAAATGAAATTTATCTTACTATAATTCTAGCTTTCTATTCCAATTCATCTTTTTATTTTACAAATATGTGTGTCTGAATAGTGTTTTTATTGCTTTTTTAATGGAAATAGTAATTATTTGAAATTTGATACACTATAGACTGAGATAGACAGTTAATTTATGAGAGAGCTGTAGAGGTTAGAAATACAAATAGCCAGATAGTCGCTCAACCAATAGAATCGCCCATATGATGGAGGGGAGATTTTATTCGTGTATCTTGTGTTGCGTATTTAAAAACACCTAGATTTGATACATATAACTGCCCCTCCAACTGCAACGCTTCGATTAGATTAGCACCCCCTTAATAAAGAAAAACAAAGATTTGAATTTAACGAACGAAATAACGACGAATCAACAGAATTGATAAGTTGCGGATGGAAATTAGACACATTCTCCAGCTTATCAGCAATTCTGATATCATCATCATCGATAAAACAATACATAAACGTTTTTGGTTGGCAATTATTTTAGAATTTTCCATCGATTTGCAATGTGAAATCGTCCCCCGATTTTCTAATTAATCTTTCTTAACGCAGCAGCGACTTTTTACGATTTGAACAAATAATTGCATTTTGATTATAATTAATTGAGATTCAGTCTATACGAACACACCGATTACTGCGATTATCAATCAAGTTATCAAAACCAGATTAAATGGCTAGCGCGATTCCTTTGTATCTCTCTCTTTTCTCGAAACAGAACGAACCCATCGATCTCGCCGACAAGTCTGTTATTGTCACCGTTACAAACCGTCTAGCTGTATTTGATTAATTTGCCAACACTGTATATTGTGTTGTCGTGTCGTGATTGCCAACTTAATAAGTATGCGTTGTGTTGTTTTATCAGGGCATTTATTAGTGTTAAAGTTGATATTATCCTGTCATGGGTTTGTTTGGAAACAAAGCGAAATTACCGGCGCGGTAATAAATAGAGGGCGGCCGGCTGGTTCTTGAGTTTTTACTATAATTTAACCATCACATGTGTTGGTTGGTTTGAAAGGTTTTCAGTAGCGCAACAAAAAAAACAAGAAAATTATGAAAAATGACACGGAGCTCGCTATATTACGGTTGCACTATATTTGATGCTTAATAAAAATCCCCCCAGGGTCTTTTGTTAGAATATGATGCTGGGATGTTTATGAATATCGACATAAATTTCGTTTACTTCGTAATAACACAATGACTTGTTCGTTGCCGCAAACACACACACACATACACGGGGTGTCAGATCAGGGGTATATACATAAAGATAAAATAAACAATGACTTTTCATTTTTTCTGTCGGCTTTCGCGTTGGCTGTAATAATAAAACAAAAAAGTAATATTCTCGTAGAGATTATAAGGTGTGATAATCAACGACTTTATTGTGTCGAATTCTCTCTTTTTTGTTCTCTTTAATTTACCACACTACACACGAGTTGCTACAATTTTATTCCGAATAAATTCAAATTTCTCTTTCGGGTTTAGTAGTGCAGACGTCGTAAATTTACCTGGAATTCTCCACTTATCAAACGTAAAGTTTCCATAGTTTTTTTTGTGCGGTTGATTTTTTAAACAATACGGTTCTACAAAATTTGTCTGTTTATCGATGATAAAAGTGGACGTGGAAGAGGTGCTCCATCAAAATTTATTGGCGACATTGGAAAGTGGCAATAACGTGATAGAATTTCTGATCAATACGTTCGTGGTCTTACTATCGAAAGTATTAAACGAATATCGAGGAAGAATTTCATAATTGTTCTTGCTTCGGCTGGAAAAAGGTGGATGCGCCGGGAAGTAGCAACACGCGGCGCCCTTAAATATTTCATTTTTTTTTGTTCGGGTCAGTTAGAAAATGAAGGATTAAAAGAAAACGTTCCACTCTAAAGATGCAAGACAATAATCGAATGGGAAGTATGTTGCGGACAAAGGGCACGCTTCGAGTCGACAAAGGGAAACAGAAAGAAATTAACGGTCATTCAAAAGGGGTTTTATGATCAACAATCCAAAGTATAAAACAAAAGAACAATTTTGGCAGAAATGTGGTCTGGTTTATAAATGGTGGATGCGCCGGGAAGTTCGACAAATATTTCATTGTATATTAGGGTGAGCCAAAATGACTGACCCATCGAATTTATGGCCCCAAAGGCTTCAATATGTTGAAAAAGAATTCTCCCATTGAAAGAAATTTTTAGGTCAATTTTAAATTGAAATTTCCTATTTAAATAACATGGAAAAAAATGTTGTCAATTAAAAATGTTATAACTTTTGAACATTTAACATTAAATTCTATAAACAAATAGTGTTTTAAAGTTGTTTTTTTAACTCAAAAATCCATATACTTACGGGCGATGAAAGTTGAGGTAAAATAGATACATAAGTTTTTTTCAACTAAGTATATGAATTTTTGAGTTAAAAGAATGAACTCCAAAGTATTTTTTTATAGAATTTAATGCCTTACAAGAATGTGCCTGGGTAACATTTTTATCTCAAACGGTTCAAAAGTTATAGCATTTATAATGGACGAAAATTTTTTTGCATGTTATTTAAATGGAAAATTTCAAATGGCCACCGACACCTTTTAAAATTGAGCTAAAAATTTTTCCCGATAGGACAGTTTTTTTCCCAACATATAGGACCTCTTGAGACCAAAGATGCAAAACAATCGAGTCAAGTATTTTGCGAACAAAAGGATCCTATTGAGGCCATGAGAAGAAATCGGGGAGAAAAAACTGAAAAATGGTGGATGCGCCGGGCATGAAACTAAAACACAATTTTAGCATAAATCCAGTCTCATCTGGAAATGGTGATTGCGTAAAGACCTTCAACAACCATTAGTACGTGGCGCTTTTAAGGCAATTTCACGACAGGCAAAAATCTAGTGTTGTAAAGTGTCCACCGTTGACTTTTAACTGTCTTTTATAAACATTTTAAGAAGAAAATGCCTTCGTTTTCGCTGCTAATAAGCTTCAAATTTAAATGAGAAAAGACAGTTTTGGTACTATCTACACGCCGCCCCCAAAAATCAGTTCATTACAAACATGCAAGATAATGGAATGACAAGCATTTTGCAAACAAAAAAATTGAAAGTGCGTGCAACGCTGCGCGTTGAAAGTGAAACTTGTTAGATTAGAGATGAAGTTCATTTTTTTCTTGGTTTCTTTCTTTCTGTCGTTTTGTTTCTGCTGTTGCATTTTTCGGAATTTCGCTTATCTCAATTTAACGCCATTAATTAATTTATTAATATAAAAAATATCAATCAGGGTAAGCCTTGCAATTTTAGTTTCGTTCCAGAGGGCGCTGTATATTGATCAATGACACCAACTCAACACCCTATTGTTTATTTTGCACAGTTGGCAGAACTGACAGGGTATAAGCGACGCAATTGGCAACACCCCCACTCTTCCCACTCATCTGTTTGTTGAAGGGGAAGTGTTTTACCTCATGGGCTCACGTATTTTCGTTACATAGGGAAAATACATTGAAAAATACTTACACCCAAGTGCGGCTAAAGAAGTTTCACTTCAAAAAGTTCCATCGAGCAGATAGAGAGATATGGGAAGAAATAAATCAATAATAATCAATAAAGTTAATTATAATTATTTAGAAAATTGCAATAAATGGGAAATTTTGACAAAAATCTAGTGCTCTTTAAGGTTGTTGAGAAAAGCGGTGGGGATAGGCAGGAGTGGGGACTCCGTCCCATCTAAATACATGGGCAGAAGTATCTGCTGCCAACTTTAAATAAACAAAATTTTTTCAATTAAAATTGATGAAAATATATTTTTTTGGCGAAAAAATTGTATTTTTCAATGATATAATTCCATTCTTTAATATACTAAAGAGTTTTTATTAATTTAAATATTTTTTAACAATTTTCAAAAAATTTACAATATGAGGAAGAAAGCACGGCAACGTTGCACAATGTTTACATATTTCTTGTGTAGTGGTACTTACTGACATAACCAAAAAAAAGATTTATAAATTTTAATAGTTATTTATGTATCAAGGGCATAATAACGATGTTTATATTCGAGGGCAACAGTTTACAATTCCGAGGGCCTCCGGCCCGAGGATTTGTAAGTTGCTTGAGATTTATAAACATCGAGTTATGCCAGAGGTTCATACAACGTTTTATTTTTCACTTGAAAATTATTTTATTTTTCACTTGAAAATTAATTACAATTAATTATTTTTTGACAAAAAACGCGTATTTATAAAAACGAAGTCTACTTTGAATTTGTACGTTATTTGGTATCTAAGGCGATGAAGTCATTTATTTTTTTAATAACAAAACTTAAAAATCCGTGTGTGATGGGAAAAGAAATTCCGAAAGCAATATCAGAACGTGCATTAAAAGCTGAGGAGGAGTTACTCCCCAAAAAGTTACGATCGCTTTATGAAAGAGAGCTCTAAAAATTTGAACACTGGAGAAATAAAAATTCTTTGAAAACTGCCAGTGACACAGTTCTAATGGTATATTTCAGGGGTGGGCACATACTAGGACAATGAGAGCCGCAGTCCAGTTTTTCGTATATTATAAATAGCCACACAATACTTAACTACTGAATTCGAATTTAATTTCAAATTGATATGGTTATATGTCTTATAACGGATTTAAATTTTCACTGAGAGCCGCACTTAGCCCATCAAAGAGCCGCATGCGGCTCCGAGATCCGCATTTGCCCACCGTTGGTATATTTTCATGAATTGGTACCTATTGTTTAATGATCCTACTTTTATGTCAGTTTCTTGCATGTCTTATTACGCCCGCATATATTATTATGCCCTAGGTTGAAATGACGGTTGTTATATATCGCGTATCCAAGTTATAAACAAACAATTATATAGAAGTGAAAAATAAATAAATAAATAAATCAATAATATATTTATTTACTAGAAATGTTAATTATTAATAAATTTAATAATTTTATTTCAAAAACTGAATGTTGCAATTATTAATGTTATAAAGGTAAGTTTTGAATTGGAATAGCGCGCACTCATCCCACTTTTTCTCATGCAGCAACGTTGCCAAGTTTAATATCATTGACAAAATTTTGTCATGTTTTTCAGTATAAAAATTTAAATATCTCAAAAACTAAGAACAGGAATTTTTTGAAACTCGTCATAGTTATTTTTAAGACTTCGATAAATATCCTGGTAGTTTTTTGTGAAATTGGTAATTCTGGTTATTTAGATATAAACGTTTAAATCAGAGTATTTATCGTTATGTGCATTTAACGCCATGTAATAACTCGTCTCAAAAGTGTAACTTTAACATTTTTTTTCTCGAAAACTAAGAACAGGAATGAATTTTGACAAGACATTCCTTATTATCTAAATAATAAACTGTCAAATTTTGAAAAATTTCTTATTGTTTCGAATTTTCTTCTCAACAACCTTAAGAAATAACGAATCCCATCAATCAGCAATATTAAAAATTACGTTTATAGTGTGTTTCAGCTCACGCCACCTCTAGATTACCTGAGGGATATTTCTTAGGTCACCTAGTTTGAGTTCAAGTATATAAATATATTCTAGAGGCTAAACTCTACTGGAATATTTCATTTATTATTCCTCGCTTTGGGGATAATCGGCCACAATAAGCCTGAAGACGGTCATTTGTTTTCCTGTAAGTCTGTGGAAATTTTCGGTGTATAAATCTGAAAAACGACTCGCTCTATTGTTGTCGAAATTATTAAAAATGACCACATTTCGGGACCCGATAACAAATAGCCGCATATTTTTTTTTAATATAAATGTAGCAATTCCGGTTGTCGTTTGACTCCTTAACGGCACAGATTACTCAATTTTGTCGTGTGTGTTGTTGGGGGAAATGTTGGCATTTTTGTGAAAATTTGAACGATTGATGTTACCGCAACACAGACGAGCGATTATCGTTCAACTGTTTGAGACAAATAAATTGCCTTTATCGTCTGTCGTCGTTTTTTTTTACGATCAAAGCTAACACAACCGGTTTTTCTATTAGCTTCATTTCTGCTAGTAATTTCCCTTGAGCAATCACATAATCAAGCAAACATTTATTCAAATTCTGTCTTCTTTCCTTTTATAAATTGTAACCGAAACGAGAATATCGTTTTGAAATTAATCTGATTGAACTCTTCATCGGACGATTATATTATAACAGATACACAAAAAAAGGGAACGAAACAGACACGCGTATCCAACAACAACAAAAAATTTAGAGGAAATTGAAAGAAACAATCAGATTTGCGGTTTATCGTTGTCGTCGTCGTCGGTGGTGGTTGCTCGAGTCTCCCCCGGTCCGGAAAAAAAAAACACATTACATTATGAATTGATGGAATTCTATATTATATGTTATATTGTCGATCGAAACTTTATTTATATTAACAATTTCGGTAGGGAAGTATTTGCTTTATTGGCTGCCGTTTTGCACGAACACACGCAAAACTGTTGCTAAAATTAGAAATCCAGATGTTTCGCTCAAATTCGGCTTTGAAATTGTCAAATGGAAAACTACAAATCGACACAACAGATCCACCTGATTTCCCAGAAAATCAAAGACTTTTCTAAGTACATTTTATTTACGTTTTGCGAGATCAAAATAAATATCTGCAAAGAGAATAGAGATTTATTCGTGTATGTATCGTATTTTGTTTGTGAATTTACATGAATTTAATGATTGTATTCGGTGTTGGTGGTGGTGGTGGCGACACGTTTGTGCTGCAGAAGAAATTGAAATGTCAACAGGCTTTTGTCCACAATTCCAACTGATTTACGATTATACTAAAAACATGGCGACACCACGACAACGACGCATATATAGTCTCTCTCTCTAACACTTCCACACAATTTAAAAGGTTGACTAATCTCGAAATGAGCCAATAATTAATGCCAACCATTCAAAAGCATTTCAAGGATTGTTAGCGTTGCTCTGTTGGAATTTCGAAAGTAAATGGAATGATGAGAAGAAGAATAGGATTTAGAGTTCGTAATGATTCGAATGCTAAATGGATGTAGTATGCGATTCTTCTTTATTATTGAAACAATAAAATGAGTGTCTCGAACGAACGAGCCGACTGAGAGAAAAAGGATTATTGTAGCGTCTGTGCTTCGACACGAATTGGGCGGCGTAGATTCCGATTGTTAATTCTGCAGATTGCACGCATTTTGTGCGAAGTGTTTTTTGGTGGGCGAGATTTCTTGGAAACGGCTGAATCGATAATCAAGCCACCGTATCGACTCGTCGTTTCAGTTTCGAGTATATTTTAGAAGACCTATCGAAAATCGTTTGTAGCAGCACCAAAAAAGCCATATTTTTACAATTAAATCACTATCAAAATAATAAGCTGAGACGCCTGGAAAAATTCTTGAAATTCTCGCTGTCTTTTGAGAGATTGTGTGCAGACAAGGCTGAAACGGGTTTTCAAGAATTTTCCCAGGGTAGAACTTTTCGCTTGATTTTGTTGATTGTGATTTCTTAAAAAAATGTTTTATGGTGCTTAGGGTGAGCCAAAATGACTAACCTATCAAATTTATGGTCTCAAAAGGGCCAATATGTTGAAAAAAAATTCTCCCTCTAAGAAAAATTTTTAGGTCAATTTTAAAAGGTGTCGGTGGCCAATTGAAATTTCCCATTTAAATAACATGCAAAAAAACTTTGTCCATTAAAAATGCTATAACTTTTGAACATTTTAAGATAAAACTCTTATTCAGGCATATTCTTGTAGAACATTAAATTCTCTAAAACAATGTTTTAAAGTTTATTCAGGCATATTCTTGTAGAACATTAAATTCTCTAAAACAATGTTTTAAAGTTGTTTTTTTAACTCAAAAATTCATATACTTACGGATTATGAAAGTTGATGAAAAATAGATATGTTTTTTCTACTTTCATCACCCGTAAGTACATGAATTTTTAAGTTAAAAGAATCAATTTCAAAGGATTTTTTATAGAATTTAATGCCCTAAAATAACATGCTCGGATAAAATCTTAATCTCAAACGGTTCATAAGTTATAGCACTTTTAATGAAAATTTCCATAATAGCTTTAAACTAAACATATATGCTTTTTATCAACTTTCAAAGCCCGTAAGTATCTAAATTTTTGAATTAAAAAAATCATCTCTAAAGCATATTTCACAGAATTTAATGCCCTACAAGAATGTGCCTAAATAAAATTTTAGTCTTAAGCGGTTCAAAAGTTATAGCACTTTCAATGGACACAAATTTTTTTGCGTGTTATTTAAATGGGAAATTTCAAAAGGCCACCCACACCTTTTATAATTGAGCTAAAAATTTTTCCCTCAAAATCGCAGTAGTTCTCAACTTTATTGATTCTCGACAAAATTACAATTTTCCCAAAGAAAAATATTTCAATTTACGATGCAAAGTTCGGCCTTAATTCATGCATAAAATGGAATTTATTTATTTTTTAATCTTGTGCAGAAATTTGAGACTGTGAAAACATAGTCCTGAGAAAACGTCTCAAAATCACTTTTCCGAGGCGTTTTCTCCTTTCTTAATCAACAGAATTTGTACTATCATTCATTTTCCACGAAAAACAGTAATTACTTCAGCGCTTTTTCTTCGGATATCCTGGAAAATGCGTACGAAACTTGAAAAACGAAATCGTTCAGATATCAAGCAAATAAATAAATTCCACTTAATTCTTTTAATAAACAAATGTCAAAGACAAATTGGGACAGACTTGGGAAAACTTTTTCCAATAATTTTCATTTCATTATTACCGGAAATGAATGCAACAGATCTCATTCCTTGAACGATTCAATTCTTTGTAGAAATAAAAGATAAACTCAACACAACTCAACAACTGTAAATTGTAGACAATTCATCCGTCATTTTTTAAATAATCTATAACAAGAAAACAAAAAACAAAAATCAAATCTACGTCTTTGTTTTCTACGATAATCTAGAGATTTTCTCACAGTCTTTGATTTGATTCCAGAGAATCCGTGTATTTTTCAATAGCCAGTCAAGATTAAAAAATCCAATATTTATGTGGATGCTCCGGGAAGTTCAACAAATATTTCATTGTATATAGTTTTTTCTTGGGGTCAGTTAGAAAACGTTTAACTTTAAAGATGCAAAACAATCGAATGTCAAATATTTTGCGAGCCTAGGAGAAAAAATGGGAAAAAACTGAAAAATGGTGGATGCGCCGGGCACGAAACAAAGACAAAGACCTTTGAGTACCATTGGTACATGGCGCTCTTAAGGCGATTTCACGACAGGCAAAGATCCAGTGTTGTTAAATTGTGCACCGTTGATTTTTAACTTTTCTTTAAACATTTTAAAAAGAAAATCACTTCGTTTCCAACGCTAATAAGCTCCAACTTCAAATGAGAAAAGACAGTTTTGGCAAAAATTTAATCTGATTTTAGAAACGGCGGATGTTCTGGAAGTTTCAACAACCATCTACACGCCGTGCCCTAAAATAAGTTCATTCCAAAGATGCAAGATAATCGAATGGCAAGCATTTTGCAAATAAAAGTATCCCATCGAACAGATATGGGAAGAAATGAAAAATGGTGGATGCGCCGGGCGTTCCATAATCAATAAAGTTCATTATTAATTGGAAAATTTTGACAAAAATCTAGTGCTCTTTCAAAAAATAACGAATCCCGAGTCAAGATTAAAAAATCCAATATTTATGTGAACAACCATTTGTGCAATGTACATTGTTTACATTGGTAAACAAAGGACCAACAACAATCGTAGAGACGATTGTGACGATGATAGCTACAACAACAAACAACAAGGATCTTATCGTCGAGTGGTCGTGGGGAAAACTAAGCATGCTAAGGCAATTTGTAAGACGAAACCTTCTATAACCCCATGAGACTAGACCGTTGTTGACATCGTGTTGAAATACGCGTACACCGATCACAATGTGTCTCTCTCTCTAGATGAGACAGACAAGCGCATCTTTCGCAATAATCAAATAGGCGAAACATTCGAAATTCTCTGGCACTTCAGATGTGTCGTTACAGACGAATGAAAATGACGGAGAAAATATTGTGCAATTGTCGACAATCAGGGAACGGTTGATTTGGAAAATTTCAACAAATATTGTCAAACAGTTGAGACGACAGCTCTGACACGCATCTCCTAAACACCTGAAAAAAATTGGTGTGTTGAAGGCAAAAAAAACAATCTTCTTATCCGGAAATCGATATTAATTTCTGCATTTCAGGTTAAAACGATTTCCTCTAAAACCTCGTTTTAAGTAAAGCACAGAAGGCGCAGAGCGTTGTCATAAACTCTTAGACATTCCCCAATTATGTCAGTTTGTCGCAGTTTTACAATTGTACGATTCGCATCGTAGGGGTGTCGTTTTACCCCGAGAATATCTACCGGTAAAGTCGAGCTATTTCGCTTGTAAATTATTTGAGAACTGTTGGAAAGTTCACTATATAGAAAATGTGTGAGTGAGTGAGGGAGGGTGTTTTGGTACGGTCGCAGCAACTTTAAAGAGATGTTTTTCAATTCCAATTTCTTGTTTGTTTACTTAGAAATCAAATTTTTGTGGTTGAACTGTATTTACTAACAACGACATTTTTTTTTGGTCGGTCAATAATTCAAACATAGAAATAGTGGTAAACATTACGAAATACCGCACGTTTTATCGTTGTTGTCAGTACATAATTCTAAAAACCGAGTCGCACATATGAACGAGACATTGTTCTTGTTCCACTTATTTCCGATTCGTCCGGATGCCGTTTGCAGCACATGAATTATTTATCGATGTAATTTTTTATTGTAAATCACGCGAAGACCCTTTCTATCTATCTAGATATCTATCTGTGTGTTGTCTCGTTTTTTTGGGCGCTCCTATAAAAATATCAAGCGTTCACTACTAAAATCACCTGAGAGAGGATAAAGTAAATGAAAGAAATACCAACGCTACCGCACACCTGCATTATTTATTTCATCACAACTCGAATTTCGAATGGAAACGAATCCACAGATATGTCTGGCTTTATCTAAATCTAATAAAAGTTTAGTGCAGAAATGTGCTGCATTTGACATGTGGAAATGGATTTTTATAAACATCACACATATCGAGTTGTTTGTCTTCTAGCTAATTTGATTTTATATTTGAATTGTTGCGGCCCCCACAGTTTTATGATGAAATGGTCACGCAAAAACCGTTGTTTGAAAAGTTGGTACTTATTCGTCTATTTACACAACTCACTGATTTGTAATTAACCATTTAAATATACGAGAGATGAAATCAACGAATTCGTTTATTTATTTAAAAGCGGCACAAAAAAAACCCTTTACCTACGTTTTCGCCGGGCTCAAACAAATAAATGTCTTTCACCGAAAAAGCTATTCTCTATTTTGCCTATTTGGTGCTCTTTTTACAAAAAAATTACGAGATTTGATATTTAGGGAAATTTGTGGGACTTGGTGTTACTAAAAAAAAACAATTGAACATTCATTTAGGAAACTTCAATTGTTTTATTTTTCACTCTTAGTCAATTGTTTTTTCGCCATATTGCTTATTCAACAATGAATGAAAAATTTTCATGTACTCCACCTAAAATAAGGGAAATTGCTGAAAATGCAGGAAGCAATTTACTACCCGAAAAATCCAAAGATCAGTACAAAAAACGATATATTAAGTATCTTGTTTTTGTGATTTTTGACAGTTGTCAAAAGCAAAGAAAATGTTACCAACATAGTGGAAAAAAATTACTAAATTTATACTTTAGCACTAGTATCGACATGAGCTCATTTCGATACAGTAGCGAGTTTAATAATACCGCTATTACGGACGCAAAATAGAAAAAAGCTATTATTATTTTTATTATTAATATTATTATTCGAAAAAACAACGTAATGCTTACCCGTTTCGAACGTGTGCATCGAATCAGTGGGCAACCAGCGACTCCACATTTTTCTGAGTTCACGGCGTGAATCCGGATCATCATGCCCTAATGCTGGGAAAACGAATTGTGAACTGAACGTTTTCCGTAATAAATCGGTGAGATTTTGTAAGAGATGCAACTGTTCGTCTTGTGGTAAAAGTTTAGCTGAATGCGATAGAGCATCTCTGCAACAAAACAAAAAAATGAACACATAAATCGCAGTTATATTGGAATTATCCTGTAGTATTTCAGGATAATGTGCAACAGTTGTGTGTAAACGAATATCATTTTAATGTTTAAATGGATCGGAACTGGGCGCCACATAATTCCGGAAAGAATTCAAAATCTGGTTGTATTTTTGTTTTAGTTTAAAATCAGTCAACGTAGGATTTTTTCCTGCTTTCGCTAAGGTCGCTGCGTCGTTTTATTTTTCCTAATTTTTCTTGTCGTGTATGTTTGAAGTTGATGCCTTGGGGACGCTGCAACGGCTACGTGACGTGAGATAAACGTCGATGGTGTCGTTTGATTTCATTACGACCGGCCTGCAGGCGTCGCTTGTTTTAGAACAGTTCCAGAATAGCGATGTACTCGATACCTAACCCTTGATCTATAATACAATCCACTACTTCTTCTTTAGTTTTATTTTTATGCGATTTGGTAGCTGGTCACGCGACTTGTTCGAAATTTCGCAATATTTACAGATGTAGATTTATTCATCTCGCTCGAATATGAAATGAAATTAGACCGATTCGGTTGAGCCGCACAGTGTCCGACAAATAAACAAGACGCCAAAGCGAGCCCATCTTTGTGTTGATTAATTGAAAAAGGAACGCGTCAAAAACATCAACTTCAATTTGTAAATAATTAAGGAGGATTTTTTTTGACGAAACAGACAGGCTAAATTAAGTTTGGTGGTGAATTTCAATGACATCGAACTTTTTGTGGATGCTGAGAAGTACGAAGAGTGTGGCGAAAAAACTGAAGTCGAGATAACCGCTAACTGTTTATAAAACAGAAAATTTATAAAGTTTTAATGTGTATTCTTCACAGTCTCTCTGCGATAAGTTTATGTGCGATTATTATTTGTTACAAGTCGCTAAATAGAAAGTTAGTAATTGTAATTTGATGCTTATATTATCAACGTTAATTCCAAACCAACTACTAACAACTTTTGTCAGATGTGGGAAGAAAACAATTCCACTAAGAACAACAACAACGAGTTTTCACAGACACGAATGTTGAGTGGAATCGTTTATTTGAAATGCTACGAAATGTAACATAATTGTTATAGAAATTAATTACTTGAATTGAAAATACAAAATTTGATTTGATGCAAAGAATGGGGACGTAAAAAAGCCCCATTTTCTATACTGTATAGGAGGAGAAAAAGCGTCCACAAAAAAAAGAAAAAAAATAAAAAAAAACAACAAAAAAAAAACAAAAAAAAAAAAAAAAAAAAAAAAAAAAAAAAAAACACAACAAAAAAAAAAAAAAAAAAAACAAAAAAAAAAAAAAAAAAAAAAAAAAAAAAAGAAAAAAAAAAAAAAAAAAAAAAAAAAAAAAAAACAAAAAAAAAAAAAAAAAAAAAAAAATATGAAAAAAAAACAACAAGGAAAAAAAAAAAAAAAAAAAAAAAAACAAAAAAAACAAAAAATAAACAAAAAAAAAAAAAAAAAAAAAAAAAATAAAAAAAAAAAAAAAAAAAAAAAAAAAATAAAAAAAAAAAAAAAAAAAAAAAAAAAAAAAAAATAAAAAAAAAAAAAAAAAAAAAAAACAAAAAAAAAAAAAAAAAAAAAAAACAAAAAAAAAAAAAAAAAAACAAAAAAAAAAAAAAAAAAAAAAAAACAAAAAAAAAAAAAAAAAAAAAAAACAAAACACACACAAAACACAAAAAAAACACAAAAAACACACAAAACAAAAAAACACACAAAAAACACAAAACACAAACAAAAAAACAACACAAAAAAAACAAAAAAAACAAAAAAACAAAAAACAAAAAAAACAAAAAAAACAAAAAAAAACAAAAAAAAACACAAAAACAAAAACAAAAAAACAAAAACAAAAACAAACACACAAAAAACACAAAAAAAAACAAAACACACAAAACAAAAAAACACAAAAAAAAACAAAAAACAAAAAAAAACAAAACAAACAAAAAAAAACACAAAAACAAAAAACAAACACACAAAACAACAACACAAAAAAACAAAAAAAAACAACAAAAAAAAACACACACACAAAACAAACAAAAACAACAAAAAACAAAAAACAAAACACAAAAAAAAACAACAAAAAAACAAAACACAAACAAAAAAAAACAAAAAAAACAAAAAAAAACAAAAACAAAACACAACAAAAAAAAACACACAAAAACAAAAAAAACAAAAACACAAAAAAAACAAAAAAAACACACAAAAACAAAAAAACAAAAAAAAACACCACACACAAAACAACAAAAAAAAACAAAAAACACCAAAAAAAAACAAAAACAAAACACAACACAAAACAAAAAAACAAAAAAACAAAAACAAAACAAAACAAAAACAAAAAAAAACCAAACAACAAACAAAAAAACAAAAACAAAAAAAAACACAACAAAAAACAAAACAAACAAAACAAAAAAAACACAAAAACAACAAAACAAAACAAAAACAAAAAACAAAAAAACCACAAAACAAAACAAAAAAAACAAAAACCCACAAACAAAAACAAAAAACAAAAACACAACAAAAACACCAAAAAAACACACACAACACACAAAAAAAACAACAACAAACAAAAAACAAAACAACAAACAAAAAAAAACAAAAAACACAAAAAAAAACCACAAAACAAAAAACACAACAAAAACAACACAACACCCAAAAAAAAACAACAAAACAAACACACAAACAAAAAAAAACAAAAACAAAACACACAAAAACAAAAAAAACACAAACAAAAAACAAACAAAAAAAACACAAAACAAAAACACAAAAACAAAAAACAAACAAAAACAAAAAAACACCCAACAAAAAAAACAACAAAAAACACAAAAACAAAACAAAAAAAACAAAACACAACACAAAAACCAAAACAACACCCCCAAACAAACACAACAAACAAAAAAACAAAAAAACAACCCCACACAAAAACACCACAACAAAACAAAAAAAACAAAAAAACAAAACAACAAACAACACAAAAAAAAACAACCAACAAAAAACAAAACAAAACAACAAAAACACACAAAAAACAACAACCCACAACACAAACAAAACAAACAACCCAAACACAAAACACAACACCACAAAAAACAACAACAAACAAAACCACCAACACAAACAAAACAACAACAAAAACACCAACAAAAAACAAACAACAAAAAACAACACACAACACCCACAACACCAAACAAACACACAAAAAACACAACAACCCAACACACAACCCACCCAAAACACAACAACAACCCACAACAACCCCCAACCCCAAAAACACACAAACCACACAACAACAACCCAAACAAACACAACACCCACACCAAACAAACACAACCACCCACCACACCCACACACCCAAACACAAACACCCCAACCACCCACAAACCCAACCACCCCCCAACAAACAACACAAAAACACACCAACACAACCACAACACCCCCCAACAAACCCCACCCACCCACCCCCCACAACACAACCCACCCACACCCACCACCCCCCACAACCCCCCCCACACACACCCCACCCAACACCACAAACCACCCAACACCCACACCCACCACCCCCCCCAACCAAAAACCCACACAACCCACCCCCACCCCACCACACCCACCCACACCCACCACCCCCACCCACCCAACACCAACACCACCCACACAACACCCCACACCACCCACCCACCACAAACACAAAACACAACACCCACCACCCCCCACACACAACACCCCCACACCCCAACCACACCACCCCACCACCCCAACCACAACCCCCCCCACACCACACAACCCCCCCACCCACACCACCCCCACCCCCACCACCACACCAACCCCACACCACCCCCACCCCCCCACCCCACACCCCCCCACCCCCACACCCCACCCCCACCACCCCCCCACCCCACCCCCACCCCCACCACACCCACCCCCCACCCCCCACCCCCCACCCCCACCCCCCCACACCACACCCACCCCCCCCCACCCCCCCACACCCCCCACCCCCCACCCCCCCACCCCACCCCCCCACACCCCCACCCCACCCCCCACCCACCCCACCCCCCACCCCCCCCCACACCCACCAACACCCACCCCCCCCCACACCCCCCCCCACACCCACCACACCCCACCCCACCCCACCCCCCCCACCCCCCCACCACCCCCACCCCCCACCCCCCCACACCACCCCCCCCCCACCACCCACCCACACCCCCACCCCCCACCCACCCACCCCCACCACCCCCACCCCACCACCCCCACCCCCCCCCACCCCACCCCCCACCCCACACCCACCCCCCCACCCCCCCACCCACCCCCACCACCCCCCCCACCCCACCCCACCCCACCCCCACCCCCCCACCCCCCCCACCCCCCCCACCCCCCACCCCCACCCCACCCCCCCCACCCACCCCCACCCCCCCCCCACCACCCACCCCCCCCCACCACCCCCCCCCACCCCCCCCCCACACCCCCCCCCACCCCCCCACCCCCCACCCACACCCCCACACCCCCCACACCCCCCCCCCACCCCACCCACCCCCACACCCCCCACCACCCCCCCCCCACCCCCCACACCCACCCCCCCCCACCCCCCCCCACCCCCCCCCCACCCCCCCCACACCCACCCCCCCCCCACCCCCCCACCCCCCCACCCCCCCACACCCCCCCCCACACCCCCCCCCACCACCCCCCCACCCCCACCCCCCCCCCACCCACCCACCCCCCCACCCCCCCCACCCCCACCCACCCCCCCACCCACCCACCCCCCACCCCCCCCCACCACCCCCCCACCCCCCCCACCCCCCCCACCCCACCCCCCCCCACCCCCCCCACCCCCCCCACCCACCCACCCCCCACCACCCACCCCCCACCCACACCCCCCCACCCACAACCACACCCCCACACCACCCCACCCCCCCACCCCCCAACCACACAACCCACAACACCCCACACCCACCCCCAACACCACCCCCCACACCCCAACCCCACACCCCACCCACACCACCCCACACCACCCCAACCCACCCCACCACCCACCCCCCACAACACACAACACCACCACCAAAACACACCCCCCCACACCACACACCAACCCCCACACACACCAAAACCACCCCCCACACCCCACCACCCACACACCACCCACAACCACCCACAACCCCACCCCCCACCCACCACCCCCCCCACACCACAACACCCACCACACCCCCACACCCCCACCACCACAACCAACACCACCCCCACACCCCCACAACACAAACAACCCACCAACAACCCCCCACCCCACCAACCACCCCCACCCACCAACACCCACACCCACCACACCACACAACACCCCACCCCCCACCCACACCCCACACCCCCCAAAAACACACCAAAAACACAAACAAAAAACAAAAAAACACAACAAAAACACAAAACACAAAAAAAAACAAACAAAAAAAACAAAAAAAACAAAAAAAAACAAAAAACAAAAAAAAACAAAACAAAACAACAAAAACAAAAAAAAACAAAACAAAAAAACAAACAAAAACAAAAACAAAAAACACACACACAAAAAACAAACAAAACAAAAAACAAAAAAAACAAAAAAAAACAAAAAAACAAAAAAAAACACAACAAAAAAAACACACAAAAAAAAACAAACAAACACAAAAAAACAAAAAAAAAAAAACACACACACACAAAACAAAACAAAACAAAACAACAAAAAACAAAACAAAACACACACACAAAACAAAACACAAAACAAAACAAAAAAAACAAAACAAAAAAAACACACAAAACACAAAACACAAAAAAACAAACACAAAACACACAAAAAAACACAAAAAACAAAAACAACAAAACAAAACACACACACAAAACAACAAATACACACAAACACAACAAAAAAAAACAAAAAAAAAACAAAACACAAAAAAAAACAAAACAAAAAAACACACACACACACACACACAAAACAAAAAAAACAAAACACACACACAAAACAAAACAAAAAAACAAAACAAAACACAAAACAAAACAAAACAAAAAAAAACAAAACAAAAAAAAACACAAAAAAAAACACACACAAAAACAAAACAAAACAACAAAACACAACAAAACAAAACAAAACAAAACAAAACAAACAAAAAAAAACAAACAAAACAAAACAAAACAAAACAAAACACACACAAAACAAAACAAAAAAAAAAAAAAACAAAAATCCCACACCTTGAACCTCACCACAACCCCCACACGAAACACACAAAACACAAACAACACCCACCCCCCCCAACTACCCACAACACAACCCAACCCTCCCCCACCCACCCCCCCTCCTCCCCCCCGCCCCCCACCCCACCCCCCACCCCCCCCCTCGACCTCGCGCACCCCCCACAAAACAAACACCACCCCCACCCCCCCCCCCCCCCCCCTCCGCCCCCCCCCCATCCTCCCCCCCCCCCACACCCCCCCCCCCCCCTCCCACCCCCACCCCCCTACCCACCCCCCCCCCCCCCCCCCCCCCCCACCCCCCCCCCCCACCCCTCCCCCCCCCCCACCCCCCCCCCCCCCCTCTCCCCCCCCCCCCCCTCCCCCCCCCCCCCCCCCGCCCCCCCCCCCTCCCCCCCCCCCCTCGCCCCCCACCCGCCCCCCGCCCCCCCCCCCCCGCACCCCCCCCCCCGCCACCTCCCCCCCCCTCCTCGCCCCCTCCCCCCCTTCCCCCCTCCCATCCCCCCCCCCCCCCGCCCCACCCCCCCCCGCCCCCCCCCCCACCCCCCCCCCCCCCCCACCCCCCCCCCCCCCCCACCCCTCCACGACCCCCCCCCCCCCCCCCCCCAACCCCACGCCCTCTCGCCCCCCCCCCCACCCCCAGACGTCCCACCCCCCCACCCCCCCCTCCCCCCTCCCCCCCCAACTCCCCCCTCCCCCCACGCACCCTCCCTCCCCCCTCCCCCCCCCGCCGCCCCCCCCCCCC
>JAEDXX010000621.1:0-19835 GCA_021725515.1 Epicauta chinensis
GGGGGGGGTGGGGGGGTGGTGGGTGGGGTGGGGGGGTGTGGGGGGGGGGTGGGGGGTGGGGTGGGGGGTGGGGGGGGGGTGGGGGGGGGTGGGTGGGGGGGGGGTGTGGGTGGGGGGGGTGGGGTGTGGTGGGTGGGGGGGGTGGGGGGGGGTGGGGGTGGGGGGGGGGTGGGGTGGGGGGGGGGTGGGGGGGGGGTGGGGGTGGGGGGGTGTGGGGGGGGGTGTGGGGGGTGTGGGGGGGGTGGGGGGTGGTGGGGGGGGTGGGGGTGGGGGTGGGGGGTGGGTGGGGGGGGTGGGGGGGTGGGGTGTGGGTGGGGGTGGGGGGTGGGTGGGGGGGGTGGGGTGTGGGGGGGGGGTGGGGGGTGGTGGGGGGGGGTGGGGTGGGGGTGGGGGGGGGGTGGGGTGGGGGGGGTGGGGGGTGGTGTTGGGGGGGGGGTGTGGGGGGGGTGGGGGGGGGGTGTGGGGGGGGTGGGGGGGTGGGGGTGGGGTGGGGGGGGTGGGGGGGTGGGGGGGGGGTGGGGGTGGGTGGGGGGGTGTGGGGGTGGGGGGGGGGTGGGGGGGGGTGGTGGGGGGTGGGGGTGGGGGGGGTGGTGGGGGGTGTGGGGTGGGGGGGGGGTGGTGGGGGGGGGGTGGGGGTTGGGGGTGGGGGGTGGTGGGGGGGTGGGGTGGTGGGGTGGGGGGGGGGTGGGGGGGGGGTGGGGTGGGGTGGGGGTGTGGGTTGGGGGGGGGGTGGGGTGGGGGGTGGGGGGGGGTGGTGGGGGGGGTGGGGGGTGGGGTGGGTGGTGTGGGGGGGGGGTGGGTGGGGGGTGGGTGTGGGTGGGGGGGGGGTGGGTGTGGGGGGGGGGTGGGGGGGTGTGGGGGGGGGGTGGTGTGGGGGGGTGGGGTGGGTGGGGGGGGTGTGGGGGGGGGTGGGTGTGGGGTGTGGGTGGGGGGGGGGTGGGTGGGGGGTGTGGGTGGTGGTGGGGGTGGGGGGGGGGTGGGTGGGGGGGGGGTGGGGGGTGTGGGTGGTGGGGGGGTGGGGGTGGTGGTGGGTGTGGGGGGGGGTGGGTGGGGGTGGTGGGGTGGGTGGGGGTGGGGGGGGTGGTGGTGGGGGGGTGGGGGGGGTGGGGGTGGGGTGTGGTGGGGGGTGGGGGGGGTGTGTGGGTGTGGGTGTGGGGGTGGGGTGTGGGGTGGGGGTGTGGGGGTGGGGGGTGTGGGGGGGTGGGTGGTTGGTGGGGGGGTGGTTGGTGGTGGGGGTGTGGGTGTGGGGGGGTGGGGGTGGGGTGGTGGGGGTGGGGTGTGGTGGGGGGGTGGGGTGGGGGTGGTGGGGGGGGGGTGTGTTGGGGGGGTGGGGGTGTGGGGGTGGGTGGTGGGGGTGTGGGTGGTGGGGGGGGGGTGTGGTGGGGTTGGGGGTGGGGGGGGGGTGTGGGGGTGGTGTGGGGGGTGTGGGGGGGTGGGGTGTGGGGGGGTGTGTGGTGGGTGGGGGGGTGGTGGGGGGTGTGGTGGGGTGGGGGGGGTGTGGTGTGGTGGGGTGGGGTGGGTGGGGGGGGTGGGGGTGGGGTGGGGGGGGTGGGGGGGTGGGGGGTGGTGGGGGGTTGTGGGGGGGGTGGGTGGGGGGGGTGGTGGTGGGGGGTGGGGTGGGGGGGGTGGTGGGGGGGGGGTGGGGGGGTGTGGGGTGGGGTGGGGGTGTGGGGTGGTGGTGGGGGTGGGTGGGGGTGGGGGGGGGTGGTGGGGGTGGGGGGTGTGGGGTGGGGTGGGGGGGTGGGTGTTGGTGGGGGGTGGTGGGGGGGTGGGGTGGGGTGTGGGGGGGGGTGGTTGGGGGTGGGGGGGGTGGGGGGGGGGTGGGGGGTGTGGGTGTGGTGGGGGGGTGGGGGGGGGGTGGGGGGTGGGTGGGGGGGTGGGGGGGGGGTGGGGTGGGGGGGTGGGGGGTGGGGGGGGGGTGGGGGTGGGGTGTGGTGGGTGGGGGGGTGGTGGGGTGGGGGGGGTGGGGTGGGGGGGGTGTGGGGTGTGGTGGGGGGGGGTGGGGGTGGGGGTGGGGGGGGGGTGGGGTGGGGGGGGTGGGGGGGGTGGGGGTGGGGGGGGTGGGGTGGGGGGGGTGGGGGGGGGTGTGGGGGGGGGTGGGTGGGGGTGGGGGGGGGGTGGGTGGGGGGGTGGGGGGGTGGGGGGTGGGTGGGGGGGGGGTGGGGGGGGGTGGGGGGGGGGTGGGGGGGGTGGTGGGGGTGGGTGTGGGGGGTGGGGGGGGTGGTGGGGTGGGTGGGGTGTGGGGTGTGGGGGGGTGGGGGTGTGGGGGGGGGGTGGGGGTGGGGGGGGTGGGGGGTGGGGGTGGGGGGGGGGTGGGGGGGGGGTGGGTGGGGTGGGGGGTGGGTGGGGTGGGTGTGGGTGGGGGGGGTGGGGGGGGGGTGGGGGTGGGGGGGGTGTGGGGTGGGGGTGGGGGTGTGTGGGGTGGGGGTGGGGGGGGGTGGGGGGTGGGTGGGGGGGGGGTGTGGGGGTGGGGTGGGGGGGTGGGGGTGGGGGGGTGGGGGGGTGTGGGGGGGGGGTGGGGGGGTGGTGGGGGTGTGGGGGGGGGGTGGGGGTGGGGGGTGGTGGGGGTGGTGGGGGGGTGGGGGTGGTGGGGGGGGGGTGGGGGTGGGGGGGGGGTGGGGGTGGTGGGGGTGGGGGGGGGGTGGGGGGGTGGGTGGGGGGGGTGGGGGGGTGGGTGGGGGGGGGTGGGGGGGTGGGGTGGGGGGTGGGTGGGGTGGGGGGGGTGGGGGGGTGGGGGTGGGGGGGGTGGTGGGGGGGTGGGGGGGGTGGGTGGGGGGTGGGGGGTGGGGGGGTGGTGTGGGTGGGGGGTGGGGGGTGGGGGGGGTGTGGGGGGGGTGGTGGGGTGGGGGGTGGGGGGGTGGGGGGGGGTGGGGGTGGGTGTGGGGGGGTGGGGGGGGGGTGGGGGGGGGGTGGGGGTGGTGGGGGGTGGTGGGTGGGGTGGGGGGGGGGTGGGGGTGGGGGGGGTGGGGGGGGTGGGGGGGTGGGGGTGGGGGTGGGGGGGGGTGGGGGGTGTGGGGGGGGTGGGGGGGGGGTGGGGGGGGGGGGGTGGGTGGTGGGGGGGGTGGTGGGGTGGGGTGTGGGGTGGGGGGGTGTGGGGGGGGTGGGGGGGGGTGGGTGTGGTGGGGTGGGTGGGGGGGTGGGGGGTGGGGTGTGGTGTGTGGGGGGGTGGGGGGGGTGGTGGGGGGTGGGGGTGGGTGGGGGGGGGGTGTGGGTGGGGGTGGGGGGGGTGGGGGGGGTTGGGGGGGTGGGTTGTGGGGGGGGGTGGGTGGGTGGGGGGGGGGTGGGGGGGGTGTGTGGGGGGGGTGGGGTGGGTGGTGGGGGGTGGGGGGGGGGTGGGGGGGGTGGGGGTGGTGGGGGGTGGGTGGGGGGTGTGGGGGGGGGGTGGTGGTGGGGGGTGGGGGTGTGGGTGGGGGGGTGGGGGTGGGGTGGGGGGTGGGGGTGGGGGTGGGGGGGGTGGTGGGGGGGGTGTGGTGGGGTGTGGGGTGGGGTGGGGGGGGTGGGGGTGGGGGGGGGTGGGGGGGTGGGTGGGGGGTGGGTGTGTTGTGGGTGGGTGGGGGTGGTTTGTGTGTGTGGGGTGTGTTGTGGGTTGTGTGGGTGTGTGGGGGTGGGGGTTGTGGTGTGGTGTGGGGGTGGTTGTGGTTGTGGGTGTTTGTGTTTGGTGGGTGGGGTGTGGGTGTGTGTGGGTGGGGGTGGGGGTGTGTGGGGTGTTGTGTTGTGGGGTGGGGTGTGGTGTGGTTGTGGTGGGGTGTGGGTTGTTTGTTGTGTGTTGGGTGTGGGTGGTGTTGGTGGGGGGTTGGTGGGTGGTGGGGTGGGTGTGTTGGGGTTTGGTGGTGTTTGTTGTGTGGTGTGGGGTGGTGTTGTGGGTGGGTGTGGTGTGGTTGTGTTTTGTTGTGGTGTGTTGTTTGTGTGTGTGTTGGTTTTTTTTGTTTTGTGGTGGTGTTGGTTTTGTGTTTTGTTTTTTGGGTTGTTGGTTGTTTGTGTTGTTGTGGTTGTTTTGTGTTTGTTGTTTTGTGGTGTTTTGTTTGTGTTGTTTTGTTTTTTTTTTTGTTTTTTTTTGTGTTGTGTTGTGTTTTTTTTTGTTTTGTTTTGTTTTGTTTTGTTGTTTTGTTTTTTTTGTTTTTTTTTGTTTTTTTTTGTTTTGTTTTGTTTTGTTTTGTTTTGTTTTTTTTGTTTTGTTTTGTTTTGTTTTGTGTTTTGTTTTGTTTTGTTTTGTTTTCGATTTTATGGGCCACCGTAATCTTCAGCTAACAGCGGTAGCTGCTAGAACTGTACTGCAGAACCCGCTTAAATGTAACTTAATGGGGCACGAGTTATTGTTGCATCTGTCAGAGTTTCTTATTTATGCGGAGCCCGCTTAAATCCAGCAATTATGCAATTACTGTGAATATTTAAAACTACAATTTATTTCAAGAAGGAATAAAGAAGAATACAAGTATAGAGAAATCAATAGTATGGCTTAGGAAAAAATCAGTTTTTTTTTTTGTAATGAATTTTTAATGCTTTAATGGAATTTCGACATCTATTCCTTCTACTGAATCCATTTTTACATTATGAGTAGTTTCTAAAATACATTCTTAAATTGTTCATTTTTGTCATCCAATGAATGGTTTCTAGCACTATGAAAATATATATCTGCAATAACTTGTTCTTAGGAGAATGTAAAGAAACATTTTAAATTTTCAACGCAGTTAAATTTTAATGTTTTAACCAACTTTCGATTTACTATATTTTTCAATAAGTGTCGGATTTACCCCGTTTGTTTCAAAATTTCTGGTTTTTATACTTAGTCAGTTTTTGTGGTCTCAAACTCACATTGTGTTGTGCTTTAAATTAGTTGCATGGAAAGGGTATCTAAATTCCATATTAAATGTCTCAATTATGCTTGAAAATACATCATTTTGCTTAAGCTATGAAGGTTTGAACAAAAAGGCGTCGGAATGACGCTAGTCTGTGCTATAATCCGTATTTTCTGCTTTTCTCTCGACTTCTCAGCGTTAAGATTACAAATAAATTGCATTTATACGGTAAATTTAGATGACTTAAGTGTACAGGGAAGAAAAATGGGTCACGAAGGAACTGAACATTGAAGCGGGTTTTGCATTTATACGCGTGGGAGTTAATTAGGTTCGACTGTAAGGCTCTTCCCGAATTTCTTCACAATTTTGGCACTACTTTCAACACTACAATTACCACTATCTACAATAATTCCTTGTTAATTTAATTTAATGTGGACTAATCTTAAATCAGTGCGTTTTCAATATGCATTCTTCAGTTAGCTTATTGACTGGCATTCGTAATTCTTAAATAAAAATGGACTGGAATAACATATTTTTTAATATCTCAAGACGTTACATGTTTTTTATCCACTCAAGCTGTGTTTAATCGATATTCATAAATGAAAAGTGTGAACATCTAACAAAAAAGTCTTGAATGATTATCGATCGATTGTATAAAAGTCTACGATCGACAATTTGACTTTAATGAACGCCTAAGGATCATTGATTATTCAAATTGCATTGGAGACTTTAAAAATAATGCGATCTTATTTACTTAAGGTCCCCAAAAAAGAACATTCATTTTATTATTCTAAGGAAATTGCCATTTTATCAACGACAATCCTATTAATTGGCAAATAATTAAATTGACTCTATTGACACGCAACTATTACACTATCGCAATATAAATGTTCGGAATTATTGATCACAATACTATTCTATAGATATAAGATTAATAATTAGTTATAGAAAGTACGTGATAGACTATTAAATGCAACTTAATAACGTGTTGTGGCTAATATATTACAAACTTGCTAGATATTTATTTGAAACTTAGTAGCCAAGCCCACCGGTACTTTAAAGTTTTCGTAACCGAATTGGAGATTTATCAGTGGAATGACCAACAATTCTACTATTCGAAAACTGAACTTACATTGTACACGAAAATTTAATTCGTTGCTTAATGTTTCACCTTCACTGTTAACAGCTGAACATACATATCTACCAGCACTTTGTCGTGTTACTTTCTGTAAGACCAGACTCTGATTACTGTGGATAATACGACCAGACATGTTGTGGTTTAGTACGGAGCCCTGAAAATAAAACAAATACTCACGGTTAATGCTGCTTATATACATTTACAAATCATACAACAGAATGCTTTCAAAGGATTATGCACCGAAATCATGGAGTAATTAGCAAATCAATGTTTCACCGTGCGTTCGTCTATTAATAAGAAAAAAATCATAGCGTAAACATTTATGGATGCGTTTATTAGTGTGTTTTGGCAAAGTAGCGTTATAGATAATGGATTTTGCATTTTTGGCGTATACACACGAATTTCTGTTTTTTTTGTTTAACGGTTACCCGGCGCATCCACCATTTTAACATAACAATAAAATATTAGCATTATTAGTAAAAACTGATTACACACGGGTACTATCAAATTACTGGTTTATTTATAGCTCGCCTACAATACTTTTTGTGATTTCCCCACTTCGTGGTAAGAAGGAATCTAGTAATTACGTCCCGCATGTGACTTTATCAGCGACCATGACACGCGTTTCATCACCGCTACTAGAAAGACGGATTATCTTTAATTATCTAAGACATCGAATGATGCCAGTTCCAATTGTGTACGAGCAAAATCCCTGTCCTCAACAGCACACGAAGAAAAAACCGTGTCACCGAAATAGAGACTTCTGATGGCGGCGGCACCAACGTATTTTTCACATAGAATTCTATCGCCGATTTTTGCCTCCTTCTCTACTCTACTGTTTTCTATCTACACGCTCTTTATCTTGCCAGTCCTTTAATACGTTTTGTCGTGAAACATGCCGACATTACTCAACTGAAAACACTAACGGGTTTGATTTCAGTTCTAATTTGTTTTGTTGTATTATTGTGTAGTTTTTTTTTTGTGACTTTTTTTATTATTAGTGCTTTTTTATCAACAGGGAATCGGGTTCTAACAACAAATGTACTATAAGTAACGTAATGGAAAGCTTTATAGAGTTGAAAATTTTAAAACAAAGGTTCAACTTGAGGATTTTGTGTACTTTCAAGCTGTGCAACTTTTAAAAGCTTATGAATTCTTTACCAGATAAAACTTTTTCAATTCATTCTTATCTTTACATACAATTAAAGAACACATAATTTGTCAAAAACGAATTTCAAGCAAGAGTAGATTATATTGCTTCAAACTTATTACTTAAAGTTTGTCTTAGTGGTGGTGGAGATTGAAGAGAACGTTTAATATAGGTCGAGAGGCTTTCTTATTATTAATACTGGAATAGTAAATAAAAGAACGAAAATTACCTGACGTTATTATTTATTGAAGACAAAAAAAATCATATTTCGACCTATTGTTGTTTCATACACAATGTAACTTTCATTTTTTATAACCAAAGTTGAGATTTACTTGCCTGTGGCAACAACATGAAGCAATAATTTTGTAAATAACAGACCCTCGGTTCTCTTCTATTGTTGTTTCTATTGTTATTTCCGGCTTTTTGTGAGATTTTTGATATGAATTTTTACAACAAAACCCACAAGTAAAGCATAATTTCCAAGCTTCTTATATTTGTGTTGTTGTCGTAGCTGTTGATTATCCCCGAAATTCAACGCAATTTTCCCCGAGATCGATTCGTTAAAATTTTACAATGGCATTTCGTTATAGAATCACTGATGATTGCAGATGCTATCAAATATTAACCTCAAACACAAACATCAGACAACATTTGTGTCAGAGCTTTAATGTAACTGCAAGCTTTTATTGATCCTTGCCAGCTACTACTCAAAGTGTCATATTCGTTTCGGAGATCAAACATATTGACATCGTGTGTCTTTCCAATGTTTTAAAGCAAATCTTAATGTACACATCCCGAATATTAGTTCACTTCAAAGATACCAGATGAAAAAAGAACGAAAACGTCGAGTGGAGGTTGATTATTTCTTGTTGTTAGTGTAATTTGCTTTGATAAGCAGAATTTTTATAACATATATAACAAATATTGATTCGGCTTTTATTAAAAATACGGGATCCTAACAGATGCTCTTTATTAAATTTCAGCCTTCCATCTAAAAAGAAAATATCCGAAAGTTGGAGGTAAACCGCGGAAATTTCGCTCGTTAGACACAGGGCGCGCTTCCACAATACAGCCTTTATTTATTATTACAAGAAGATTTAATTAATCTTTCAAAAAAAAAATCGAACATTCAAAGTTGAATATCAGATAAACATAAAAAAATTCATAATATTGTAAGACGAACAAAACCAATACAGTAAAGCAAGGACTTATTATTTACAATGTGTTAAAACTGATACAAAATGCAAACAAAGTAAATTAATACGAATTGTAAAATTGCTTATGTGTATTTGTGTTTATAGAGAAGACTGAGATATCTATCGCTTTAGGCACAAACATGTTTCTCTATTATCTTCTACTAACTTTACACACGTGCCATACGAATACCCTACAGGATGCTTCAAGACAAACAAAGTCGGAATAAAGTATCTATCTAGTGGGTGGATACAACAAACAACCCTCAAGATCAATGAATTTCCTATTGGCTTCTATATTTATATGTACCCTAACAATGAGTGATGCGTTGGTATAGATACGTTTTTCTACTCCGACAACTGCCAAAAATGTCGGATTTAAAAGGCTTGAAACTCAACCTTAAATCTGCTTATTTATCGTTCGTACCATATAATTACCTCCACTAGTAGAATGCAGGTAGAAATTCGATATTTTGTCGATGTATGTGAACAAAATTGGTGTAATTCCAAGCGGGTTATAGAAAAGCTTCTGTTCTAAAGAACGAAAAGTAATTAGGCGATTGCTCTTTACTTTAGCTTGAGTGGACAAATACAACAAACCGATACTAATGTGAGTTATGAGAGAAATGACAGCACACAAGATTTCCGATTGTGGACAGGCTCTGTTGCCATACTGTTTCTACAAAATTCGTCTTCTCGATATATAATATAGTGAGAGAACTCTCGATGAACGAAAAGACTCTTCTGCATGTCGCCTTGAATTTCGAGAGAAAATTTCTGTAACGTGTCGGTTTCTTTCGCCGAGACAAGACGAGAGACCAGTCTCTCGTCTCGTAATACTTATCATATAGCAATAATATTTAAATATGTAAAGACTGGAGGCATTTTGAGTAACTGTTAAGCAAAAGAAGTTTCAGATATGCTTGTACAATGCAATAATACATTTTTAAACTCTTCGAGAGAGAAGAATTTCGGAAGACACATCTACAGCCGAGGCGAGAGAAGCGTCTATCTCGTCTCGTATAGATTTTACGATAGATGCATTTTTGTTCTCTGGTCTTGTCTCGAACGAGAGATTCCGAGAGATTCTCGTCTCGGCGGCATCACTATTTATATGGCAAGCAAACACCGCACTTTAGAGGTACAAACAATTCTCAAGATCAATTTCCTGTTCTAACAATAACTGATGCGCTTCTAAAAAAAACACTTGTCTTGAAACATGACGATTCTTGCGTGTGATGCATACCAGAAAAAAACTTTGTTTTAAACGATGAAAAGCTATCTATGAAAGAAGCTTTCGCGATCTTTGAATTTACCAAATAGCAATAGTATTTGAATATGTAAAGACTGGAGGCATTTTGAGTAACTATTAAGCAAAAGAAGCTTCAGAAATGCATGTAGAATTCAATAAAAACTTTAATAAGACTTCATGTACTTTTTTAAACTTTACAAGAGAGAAGAATTTCGGAAGGCACATCTAGAGCTGGGGCGAGAGAAGCGTCTATCTCGTCAGGTATCGATATTACGATAGATAAATTTTTGTTCCCTGCTCTCGTCTCGACCGAGAGATTCCAAGAGATTTTATGTGGCAAGCAAACACAGCACTTTAGAGGTACAAACAATTCTCAAGATCAATTTCCTATTCTAACAATAACTGATATGCTTCTAAAAAAAACACATGTCTTGAAACATGACGATTCTTGCGTGTGATGCATACCAGAAAAGAACTTTGTTTTAGACGATGAAAAGCTATCTATGAAAGAAGCTTTCGCAATCTTTGAAGTGAGAAAAACGTTCGATAACCACACTGGAATGTGATAAATACTACTTGATGGCACTAAAAAATCGCCTGTCTGCAAGGCTGGCCTCGAAAGTACGCTTCCGCCGGCACCGACTATTTAATTTGAAATACATAGAGCCCGACTATTTCGCAAAGCGTGACTGTTTCCCATATAAGTCCCAGTAATAAATCGAATGAGAATAGAACACTAGTTTTTTTTGTTTCTGGAACACTAGAACACTACAATACATATTGTTATATATGGGCCATAAATCTGCAGTATACCCCGCCATATCCATGACAATAAAGTTTGTTTTACTTAAATGCGAACAGTCGACTTATAAATGAGAAAAGAAAAGTTCTATCAAAGGATTTGTGACTTGGCAAACAATTTAATTGCTTCTTGATTGATCAGTTTCGGTTGCCACAATCAAAGTTCAAATTTTCTACCAAAACAAACGATCTAGATGCTGGCAAGTTTTTTTTTAACAGAATTGTGCGAGATCGAAAAATTTTTATATCCTTTTGTGTGTTTTTTTCTTTGTAACATTGATGATCGATGAATGACTGTTTTAAATCTACGTTAGAAGGGTCTGGTACCTACTCACTACTAAAAGGCCTGGCGTTTCCGGACTTCAATTAAACAGAGTGCATAAAGTTCATAGTTATGATTTAGGATTATATTTTAAAAAGAGAAAAAAATATGAAACACAGGGGGAATACGATAGAAGCGTGAATACGTGGTAGATTTCCAATTTACGCTATTTTCCATTAAAAATATAAATCCACATTTTTATCTTGTTCCAACAAAAATTAATAGACTTTTATAAATATATACGCACACGTTGTATTTTATGTTCTTTTATAAAATACAAAAAGCGATCGTCTGACTTGACGTAAATGCGAAATGAATGTACCTGTACGACACAATCAAAAACATATCCGGAAATTGTGGTTTTCATTCTAAATCATGTTTTATATAGAAATGACTTCCACGATTATCGGTTTTTACTATATAACATGAACGTTATGAACCGTCACCGAATCGATAGTCATAGATTGATAAAGGAGAGATGGGAAATTTAATGAACTATGAACGAACAGAAGGAACGAATGATGCAGAATGACGACGCCCTATAAGAATGTCATCGTCGTGGTTTCTCCCTTCAAAACAGACATACACAAGACAATTACCATGTATGAATATCTTTACTATAATCCAGTATTTTGCATATTGATACCGTATTCAAGTATAGTGACAGATTCAACAAGTTTTATAAAAGTAAAACAATAAAAGATGAAAAAAATCGCTATAAGAAGCAATTTTACTTACATTATGCAGCCAAGTAAGCTTCCTCCAGTGCGGATTCGCAGCCACTCTACATTCAAAATAAACATCATCACCTTCCTTGATGTCATCAGCATTGAGTGTACTGCCAAGATGGAGCGATACTTGCGGGGGGTCTGGAACAATAAACCATTGTCAGCAATCTGACAGCAAAAACTGTGAGATGTATAAATCATTGATAGACTGTTGTCTCTGTGTGTGTGTGTATGTATTCTGGCGAAGGATTCATAAACAATAGCCCAAGAAAATGAGCAGATTTCGTAATGGAACGCTATACGCTATTGTGACAATGAGGGGAATTGAAGACGGTAGAAATTGTGTGGTCGAGAACGAAAACAATCACAAAAACGACAAGGAACATCTAACTAATTTAAACATTTTCTAGAAGAAAACGTTCGTTACACCTTCCCAATTTGGCGGTTCGTTTTCCGTTTACAATTGGGGAATCTCATCAACGACCAGGTGGTCCCCGGTCTTCTCTTACTGATAACAGTATTCACTCGAAATGTGCAAGAAATTTCGATACTTCGTTGACATTAATTAAATTTTCATTATCGTTGTTTTTTTTCTTCGCGTCGTTCGTTATAAATTAAATAGTTGCTTTTGTTCGCATTTCGGGTACAACTATTTAATATACAGTAATTACACGGGAGCGTATGGAGATAATTAAAAAACTGCTTTACTTTTACAACACATTTCAAGTAATTAAAAAAGCTTTCACCAAAGTACACTAATGAAACTTTAATTACGATCAGGTTGGAAATGAAAAATTACTATCGACTTGCGAACAAAGTTCTAAGTCGTTCTCTTTCTTCAAACAATGACGACTAAACTTTCCGGTGAAGGAATAGAGCGCACATTAATCCGAACAGGTGATTATCCCACCGGCGACTTAAAAAAATATTCCCATGTCACGCTTACTGATAAATATCGTAAATGTTTGTAAATTACAAACAATACTCACAGACAACGTCAATTTTCCATGACGTCTCCAGGAACAATCCGGTAACATTCGGATTTTCAGCTCTGCATGTTATGGATTTTCCATCATCTTCGGTCGTCGGTACAAAGCTTAACTCACTTATTGTTACGTTCTCTCGCGTTTCTTGCTGAAAATAAATGAGGAATTATAGACCAATTAATTTAAATTTTAAAGTAAGGCAAAATGTTATTTGAATATTCGTTGCCGCAACGAAATATACGATGAAAATGAAAAGTTTACTTTTATATAGCGGATTTCCGTCAAGAGTTTAGCAAAATTATTAACATAGGAAGTTATGATGGACATTTGAACAAAGTCAAACTGAAGTTCTATTACTATTATTGTTCATATTTATGATTTCGACTAGTTTTGTTATCGTAATAAATTAACCATGAAAAATTGCATAATATAATGCAATTAAACGGTACGTCTTGTATGCTTTGCAACGGAGAAAAAAAATGCTTCTAAACTATACAATGAAGTTTTAAAGAAGGTTTGAAAACATAAAGCGATTAATTACATTACCACTTGTGCGACTAACGAAACGTTCAAGCTTTAAGTACTTAGAACTCGTTATGTTGGCTCGATGAACACGTGCCGCTCGTATAAATTGCTCATGTTTAATTATTTCAGTATTGAAAGGCTTTTTCCATAGACGAAAATCCATTAGTGTCTCTAATAATTTGAAGGTGGATATTCTTGAAATTCACGTTATATTTGATTGTTAATTGAAATCAGCAAGTTGTGCTTTGATCTCGGGCGAACATCGCCAGAAATCGTCCAAGAAACGTAATTATTATTATTTTTTTTTAGTAATAAAAAATTTTTACAGAGATTCTACCATTAGTGGCAAACCAGCCGGCTCCGAACAAAGACAGTTTATAATGAAGCCAATTAAAAGTAATAGCTTTTATGATGGATCTATCAACAATTTTAGACCTTTTTTAAAAACAGACTCGGTTTTGTTCAAATTGCTGAAAATTATTTTATAAAGAGAATACAAGCCGAGATTTTGTGCGATTTTTTGTTTGTAAACGAATCATTCGGTTAACAGCTGTATTTCAAACTAATTAGTCTGGATGTTATTATTTGTGTTGAAACATTTAAAATTTAATTATCTATCCAATAATGCAATTAGTTTTTGTGTAATATATTTGCAATAAGAAGTTCGTTATTTTGAACGAAAACATTGTAGAGTAACGGCCGTCGTTTCCGTAATTCTTGATAAAGATACAAGTAACAAGATCAGATATCAAATGACGCTTTTTGTATGCAAATTAGACTACCTGTTTAATACATTGAAACAATTCAATTCGAATACTTGCAGTTATTTCTCCAAATTCATTCCATCTCACTTATTTCCTTCTCACCTCCGTTTAATTCCTATCCACTATACATTTTAATGGAGAGTTAAATCGAAAATGTACTGATATTTTGTAGAAATTCAATCGTCTTTTCAGAACGTTTATCGGTAACGAATATAAAATGTAGTAGCTACATTTCTATATGGACGTAATGGTGTGAAACGATGGTTTAGATTGCGTGTAGTATGCAGAAATTTCCAAACAAAATGACCCAAAATGGCATATAAATAGCATAACCGAGACATGATAACACAAAGGGCACAAGTCACAGCAGTGATCCGTTATTACCTTCGTTCTACGTAATGGTCGTTTGCCTTTATACCAAGTGATGATAGCTGGTGGTCGAGAACCGGCCGACTCACAAGTCACCTCGTAACGTTTCTCGGCGACCAAAGGACCATCTTTGGCTATAATCCGTGCCGTTAACGGTTTTACTGCAATACAATATATATAACGTATTAATCTTAATTGTGATCTGATTCGTTCAAGATACTCACATTGTAAATTGAGAATGACTGAGGCAACTTTAGGTTCGGTTAGAATCGTGTTGACAGCTTGACATGTAAAGATAGCATCTAGATCTTTACGTGATACACGTTGCCATTCGAGTTTATTCTCAATAACATCGCCGGCATTATGTTCAGGTTGATCATCAACAACAACCGCATTGACCAGCCAACGGACAACTGGTTGTGGATGTCCGCCGACCGTTCGGCATGTTAGCGAGATTTCATCGCCTTCCTCGTGCGGTCCAACTGTGCCGTTCAATTGACGGCCCCATTTATCGAGAATTGTTGGTTGTTCAGGGGGAACTGTAACACAAACATGATTTAATTTTATCTAACATTTTAACGCCGGATATTGCATTTTTTTATATAAACTGTTGTTGGCTTTATAATAATAAAAGCCGAAACTGGTGGATATTAATGTAAAGAGGCAGGCATATTTCATAAGCTGTAGTATGTTTAAGAATATAAATCTAGATAAATTGATGTATAATCCGTATAATTTAATATTTGAAGATGTTTAAAATGGAACGTGATTTTATAAATAGCTTTCTTGTTTTAACAAAAGGGGTGAAAGAAATCTAACAATGTTTCACCACCACAACACACGAGAATACAATGTTTATATACCACGTTTTAATCTGAAGCTATTTATCAGAATTATACACCGAATGGTTCAGCTGCTTTTTCCATCTTTCTGAAATAGATGGATAACAACGTTGTCGACGAAAAATGAAAATATCGTATTGTTACAATATTTCTGACATCATTTAAAATATTAGCTTTTGCACTGATTAATTGGTTTTAACGTAATAACAACCATAAATATTGATGGCAATTTTGTAATTTTATATCTTTACATATGTATCCAGTTGGATTTCAAGTGTAACAAATTGGTAATGATTTATACACAACACATTTATCCGCCAGCACATTCGGAAAGCCTTTATGAAAAATACAACACAATCCGTATATGCATGAAGAGTAAATCTGTGGCCGTATAAAAAAATTCCTCTACAAAATTATTGCTTTCCATTTCGATGGACAATGGCGGAACAAAGATTCGTTTTCAATTAAAGAAATTAATCTACTTGAAAGCTTTGCGGAAAACGTACTAATACAATATAACTTTTATTATATACTCGTTTCGTTTTTTTTTAAAGTCTTTTTAAAAACATTCGCTTAGGTAAAACGTTCCAAGTAATTAAACATTAATTTAGGGATCATCAATTACGAAGATAAATGACCGTTTTAAAATATTAATTAAATTAAGGAGTGAGGAAAATTGGATTGTCGGCGAAGGTTCGCCATGAAAAGCTTTTTTCTTCCAGATTTGAGCTGGATCTATTTTGAGACTTACCAAATTCATAACTCAATCAAATCGCCGTGTAAGAGTTGCTACTAATGTATTTTTATTAAATTTACGAATACTTTTCGCTCTTGATAATTATCGACTGATTATTGCTACTTGATACTTGTTCGTCAGAATCTGCGATTTTCAATTTTCATTTGATCAATTTGGTAGTCAGATAATAATATCGAGTGGATTGGATGATATTATTGAGTCGATTAGTCAAAATGCGTCATAACTGTCAGTTTTGTGATTACTGCTTTTATCAACTCATTCGAGGAAATCATTATCTCTTATAAAATGAGACGCATTTCAGAATATAGTCCTTAGACGCTTTCCACTTACTTTATTGATGTTAACGTTAATTTAGAAAGCGTTCTTTACGGTAAGCTTTATCGCTAATGCTCGAAGTTTGTACAATTGTCTTATTCTGTACTAGTAAATTTCAAATGATTAGCCAGAATTTTAATGAGTCTCCTTTTATGTTGGACGCCAAGTGATAATTAAACGGAATAAATAACGTATATATGGGAGTAAATAACAGCAGGTTTCTAATATATAGTTGCGGAAAACATCCAAACCCACTTTGAGATTGAAAGTCGCTTTATATAAAATCAGCACCATTAGGCCTATTCAGCTTAATAACAAATTTAACAAAACAAGTCCTCCTTTATAAAAACGAACCTTGTGAAAAATGCGGAAAATATACCTAATAATGGAAAGACCCAGGAAATGCAACTTTTTATTCTATAAGAATAGGAATACAACTCGAAAAAGCTTCGACGGTCGTATCAATTTCACAAGAATCGGTCTCACAAGAATTTTGGAAAAAATTGCAAAAAATCGAGAAAGATCGTCGCAAATGAACAACTGGGGCGAAAAATCCTCATTTTTTCTACATAAATTTTAAGCAAATATAAAAACACCATCTTACTTAAACAAAAAACACCAACAACAAGGTCCATTAATTATTGAAAATCAGTAAGATAGAAACGTATAGAAAAAACTACTACGCCTACGTACAAAAGAACGTTTCTCACATTAACAAAATAATATCTAATGCTACATAACAAAATATGCCTAAGGGAAACCTGAATAAGCAGGAGACTTACCATGAGGATACTGAGGTTTAAGGTTCAGGGTCCCGTCCTAAAAGAGGCCCTCACTAATCTTACGCCCACAATATTTGTAGCTTTTTTCAACTTTCCTTTCTAAGAAAAAAAACGAAAAAAAGCCGAGACAGTATTTATAATTGACTGAAGAAAATTCTAAAAAAAAAAATGGAAAAATAACAAGCAGGGGTTTTCCATTTTTTTCTAAAGCAGCAAAGATAGAGGACAAAAGTATTCAGTAAAAGGATTAACCCGTTATCTCACACAAACGGTTGGTAGCCATTGAGACTTGTAAAATCATTTAGAACACAGAAGGCAGCCAGCCGTGTTGAGAAATTGAAGTGTTTTCTTTCTACTAACAACAAGATCAACAACTGTTCCTGTCATATCTAGATATCTAGAGGCTGTAAAAAATATTTTTCTACACGATGCATGTAGAAGAACTGAGAAACTCTAGACAGAATACGGCTTGCCACGTGCACACCACCCTGGATGTGATATGGTACAGTAAGACTCTTCCCTTAGCCATCTTCAAGCTGAAATTGGGCCCATTTTGTACAATTCACCCCCCTCTCCCACCACAAAAGAAAAGACTCCTTACTGTGACTAGGTAATGTGTAAAGCGAGAAAAACGAGGAATGAAGCAGGGTTTAAGTTTTAAAGTAATCTGGGACGGTACACGTGTACCGTCTAAGTCTTTTTCTAGACAGAAGAATTTTCAAGTATTATTTTTTAACTTAGAATTTTTTCAATCGCAACTACCTGAGGGTAATAAAATTGAAACCTTTTCGGAACCTAATCTGGCTAGAAAATGTTAATTGTCCTCCGCACGCCCGCAGCAGGGACGCACGTCTTTCTTCCACCAATTTCAGATCTACTGTAATATACTGTGTGCATCCCAGCTGCGGACATGTTATGGACGTATGTATTTTCAGCGTGCATCCCTTGTGCAGACGTGCGGATCCCTCAATCATTTTTACTCGGGACATTGTTGGATGTTTTAAACATGAAAAATAATAAATGTACAAAACTGCCATTTTTGGCAAAAAAAAAATAGTTTTGTAGGAGCGAAATCTGTGTAAAATGAGCTAATAGATTAAGGAAAATAATAGTCAAAGAAACAAAAAACGGACTAAAAAGGAATAAAATTGTGTAACTAGCGAATTCTACCTGTATATCAAAAGATCAAAATGAAAGCATTATTACGCATTATTTATCAAAAAAATATTGTTGCAAAATCAAGAAGTCTCGCATTACTCTACGTTTTCGGTATTCCCAAAAAGAATTTCTGTAGGAATATCGAACGAAATAACACGATTATAGAATCGAATTTAATTTGACTGTTTTTTTTTAAATATTTGATATGATAAGATACCGCTAGCCACAAACAGGTAGCTATGTTTTTTTTAATTGGTGATAAGTGATAACACAACAAATAAACGTGCGTGCACTCAATTATCAACAAACACTCTGTTATATTTGTCTTTATAATTTTACACATGTATTTTAGAAAATTATTAAATTGTTAGCGACATTTCAGTTGTGTTAATTTCAGTGTAGTGATGAAGTGTAGTGCAGTATTAATGTCTGATGAAGGCGATAAAAGGTAATTTCTACAATATTTCTTTTAATTATAAGCTTTTCTATCACATAAATGTATAACAAAACATTCAACATTATGGTTGAATGATTACACTAAGCAAAAAATTGAGTTTTTTGCCTTTATTTAAAAATTTTTGATAATTGATTTTGATATGTAAATTATAAATTCTAATATCAAAAAAATAACAGATCATTATCTTATAAAGCGGATTTTGAGTTGTTGCATTAAAATTTCATAATTTTTCGCGTTTCCTTTTCAAGACAATTGGGGTTGTTTCTTATAATGATCAGCAATAGCCTGCCAGTACACTTTTTCATAATTTTTATATATTGCCGAAACATGCCATGCTCACCATTAACTGCGGGCAATCTAGCAGGGAAAATCTAAATGCGGACGAAGAGAATATATTTGGATCGACATGTTACAACTGTGATAAGCGTCTAATGAATGTTGCTTTATAATTTTGGTGCAGAGCGTTTTTCATTGTCGAGAAAATTTTCCGAAACCTCGATGTTTTTTCTTCAAATTTAACAATAAGTGTCGTGAAGTTCTAACCTTTCATTACTTACAAGGAAACTATTCGAAGTGTCATCCTCCGATTTTTTTGAGCTTTTGATATGTTGTTGTCCATCGAAAAATAAGCGATGCATATTTTTTCTTAGCGGCTCTTATTGCGTTTTAAGGGGTGAAATGGACCCTCAAAGATTCGTCAAAATCCGGGTGGTTATGTAGTTTTGCATATAAGGACGATAGCAATCAGTACCAAACCAATTTTACGTTATTCCTGATATCAAATAATAAAAATACACACTTGCAGATACCACCTACCCCTATTATAAGGGGGTAAACCACCCCTTGAAAAACTTTAATCCTCCATAAAAAATTATTGCATTATCCGATTTTAATGAAAATAACGTCATTTGTTAGAGCAAAGAAAAATAAAGTTCACCTGTTTTTGGATTTTTTGAAAAAAAACAGTTTTAAGGGATGAAACATAATTTTTTTTATTTTCATGTCAATGACTGATTATACGCAAGAAATTTTGTTATATTATTTGTCACGTAAATATTTTTAGAGTAATCCAATACCAAACCAGTATAAATCAAATGTACAATAATTTTTAGATAATATATTAAAATATTTGTGATTTTTTCATCCCTTAAGTGCGTACGTATCAAATGGTTGAATTTTGAAAGTTGTTTCTAACCTGTATTTCCAAAATACTTCAAATCAAGGAGTCACCAACATAAGCAACGCAAAATCCCTAACTTGATCTCCAAGTTATTATTTCAGAAAATTGCAATAAATAATAATAACAAAAGATCTAAAACGTTTATTGAATTAATTTACTTATTGATAGTATCCTTTGAGTTAAAATTTCTAATTGAATTGATTAATTTCACCCGGTAAATAACAATAATTATAATTTTTTGGAAAATTAATTTCGAGGTTAAATTTGGGATTTTTTGACGTTAAGGTTGGCGATGCCTTGATTTGTAGTATTTTATTTAT
>JAEDXX010000622.1:0-19796 GCA_021725515.1 Epicauta chinensis
ACAAATACTGTTGTGATTGCTTGCCAATAATCAAACATATTGTTATACTTTCTAATAATCAACCACCAAAGCGCCAATGCATTCTTAAAGCTTTAGTCTGGGACAACAAATTTGAAATGAGGATTTTTGTTGGATAAATGGCTCACAGGTATACAGAGGCGTGTAAAGCTGTGGGTCGGTGCGAAGTTTATATTGACAAATCTATTTGATTATGCAGAGGAGTGTAACATGTAAGGTTAGTTTGATGTCTTTGTATTGGTATATGGAAACACTATCTATAATGGTTCATATTAATTCACAATGTCACAAACGTAGTTCCAGAGCCTCGTTGAGACTACGTATATGACAAACTTATTGACAAAAACGGAGACGTAGATATGTAAAGCACGAAGTTTATCTTAGAGTTCATCGTTTGACAAGTTTATTGATCAAAACATACGCGGCCTTTGCATATGTGGTATGAATAATCCAAGTGTAATACAAAAGACTTGTCGCTTATTGCACCTCCAAATATTCATCACTATGACAGCAAATTAGTGCAAATATTAGCTGCAAAATTCCTTTCTTACCCTTTTCCTTGGTTGTGTGATTCTGATCTGTTATTTTAAAAAGCGTTTTTCTAGATTCCTTGGCTTTCTCGTAATCATAGAATACTATGTTGTCCTTAAAGATACATCTAACTTTTCCATACTCAGAGATACGTTTTGTTTCGAGATCTCTCCTGCCAAAGGTTATCTCATTTACATCTCCATACTTTGTCATATCGGTAATGTTAAGCTGGCAGATATTCTTACTCCTGTTTAGAAATGGATTTCTTACCATAAATCTATTGATATTTTCGCTATTCATTTTGTATTTCCCTTTTTCAGAAGTATTTATCAAGTTTGAGAGCATCTTTTTATCTGCAGTATCATTGTATATGGGTTTAGTATTGTAAATGATGGCATATTTTGGCTTGTAAACGGTGTTGTCGGGAATTTCTAGAGCATCCTGTTCATCGTATTTCTTTATAACTTTTTCGCTATTTATAGTGTTATCACCTAGGTTCTTGAAAATCAAGTAATTGTTCCTAAACCCCTTAATTACCTGCATATACAAGTCAGTATATATCTTTGGTTTACTTTTTAGCAAGGTGATATTGTGTGATAAGAGTGCAAAACTATCCTTCTCGTAAGGCAAGAAAAACATGAATCTCTTGAAATCAAACGTTGATAGAATCGTATTATCGATAAGTGTGCTATTCTCGTAAGATAAACATAGACTTGTGCTATTTGATTCCTTAGTGGTTGTTGTTGAATTGGGAGCTGTGGAATTATCGCTAGCTTCTTGCTCGATACTTGGATTGTAAGTTGGCAATGAGTTTGATTGGATACTGCTACTATCATCTGAGTGTTTGTTTAGGTTTATAAAGATGGCCTTTGCAAATTCGTTATTCTTTTCGAAGTTTCCTGACAGGTTACTATTCTTCATGTTGTTCTGTGAGGCTTGGATGTTGTTATTGACAGTGGATACAGTACTATCAAAATCTCGACTCAGGTTATTTCCATATATGTTCAGTCCCTCTCCAGAAAACGCAATTTTATAGTCCTTTTTACTATCATTCCCCTTAATATTGCTATATAGACCCATATCAAGATTATTAGATGAATCTACTGTTTCGCTCATGCTATTATCATTGTCCTGATGATCTGTGATACTCTTTTCTATGTTAACAATGGATAATTTGTTATTTACATTGGTATATTTAACTTTGTATATTTTTGGTACGATTTTTTTGCTGTATGAACTTCCGTTATGCTTACATTCCATATTGTCTTGTTGACTATAATTTTGATGCAAATTGTTGAGTTCGGTATCATTGAAAGTCAATAGCATTCTATCCTCTTTAAGCCTCAACTCCGACTCAGTATCGGTAGAGTATAAGAGCGTAGTTTCTTTGATACAAGGTGAATCCATTACATTATCATTTGGGCTTATTTCTTTGATATTGAAGCAAAGCTCACAATTATCTAGCTTCGGTGCATTATCATCAAGGTCACTTTCTGTATTTTTATCAATCATTTCTTTTTTTGATACTGATTTATCTTTTGGATCTTTCATAATGCTTATTGTTGATGCAGCGTAATTATTTATTATTTTGGAAATACAAAAAGCCATGTAATATTCGTAATGTGACGTGTAGGTTACAAACCACATAACAAGGTGGCCTCTCATAACCATGAAGAGCATTTAATTAAGGACAATGCAGATAAGGAATATCCATAGTGCCCCTTCTGTCAACTTTTTGCCACCAAAAAGACGTGAGGATATATTATATTGGTTATAAGACTGTTACTGATGACCTTATCGACGTATGCTGCAAGAGATTCATGATCATTGTGCACAAACAATATAGTAGCAATGTGATACACAACAAAATCTATACACTGTAAATACTGCAGTCTATATATTCCAAGTTGCCTAATATAAAAGTTTTATTATTTTTTTAGTTTAAGAACTCTTTCACCCGTATTTTTATCTGTTTCGTGATCGCACGAATCTGCAATAAATTGCTTGATTAGCGACTTCTCCTTGCTGTCCAGTTTATACTTTCTCTTAATCTGCCTTAAAAGATCCTTCAAACTTATTTTGTCACCATAGAAAAAAGAAGCAATACCTGATCTTGTAAGTATATGGGGTTCCTCAACTTTGGGCTTGCTTTTTTTAGCTGGTGGATCGGACTCCTCTTCCTCATCTTCAGCTTCTTCGCTCTTACTTTCGCCATAGTTTTCCATCAAGCTCTTAATCTTACGACCTGCTTTGCTCAATTCCTTTTCCTCATGTAGGCTAAAATCAAATTCTTCGCCATCGTCATCGTCAAACTTCTCTTCAAAGTCAATTTCCTCGCTATTCCCGTCTGAGTTATCATTGTAAGTCCTAGTATCGGCATTCTTCACAGTATAGTCAAAATCCTCTCCATGTATATTGTCGAATTGCAGCTTTTGCGAAAATCGATACCACTTTTTTACCGGGACAACCTTTAGTCCATCTTCCGTGTTTATAAAGGCAAAATACGTACTCTTGCTCTGCCCAATATCCTGTAGCTTTCCCGTATACATTCTATGCTCAGAATCTTCTAGAATTAGAGGACAAGACTCTTTCTCCTTCAACTTCTTGTATTCTAAACTTTCGTACTCTAAAACCTCGCTCTTTTTCTTGGCATTAAAAACCACTTCCTCTTCTTCAGGCTTCTCTCTACATAAGGTTACGGGATCCGATAGTTCTTTGATGTTTATGTTTGTAAATAAAAAGTGTTTTTCTTTTGTATTCGGGTCGTAGATTAGCTGATATTTTTTCATAATGGGGCTTATACCAAAGGATCTAATACTATAAGAGAATCAGCCAATATTCTTTACGATAACTCATGACTTAAAAGCAGAGGCATCGGTAATGGTAATATAGGTATACAGCGTTATATTCTCAGCAGTAGCAAAGCATAAAAAATATTTTGCCCTTTATATGGCCCAGACCAGATTTGAGACTGAGCTAGAGTTTGTACAATTGCTTTGCAACCCAGATTATATAAAGTGGCTGTTCAATGAAGGATATTTCGACGATCCTGAATTTATGAATTTGCTTGAGTACTTGAAATATTGGGGAGATGCAGCGTACAAGAAATATTTGACTTATCCTCAAGCGCTGCCCATACTTGATACCCTAACGTCCCAAAATGCTAAAGACTTAATACAATCTGAAAACTTTTTAAGTGCCTTAGGCGAAGTGCAATATCATATGTGGCTAAACAGAAGCAAAGAATAATTTTATGCACCATCTACCATGTTGCATTTTTGTCTTCGACCTGTTCTACAGAATGTATATTAGTTTCTAGGATTTTATTTTACTGTGCAAGGAGTATCTGCTGCACACGTTCATCATTATTCTATGCCACCGTAGAAAAAAATTCTGCTGCATATACATTTCATTATTCTATGCTATCATGCTGAAGGAGTGCGACATCATTACTATTGGTATAATTCTGTCAAAGCAGGCCACTACAAATCACAAGACTACAATCAAACTATTATAGGCAATTGCCTATGGCTATCATAAAGACTGCACGTATATGAGCTCTCACTGGCAAGCACCGCGCTTCAGAATAGAAGCTGTGCAGCTTTGCCGCACATCTTGCTGTAAGAAACCCTAATCATCATATCTCTAACATTTATTAATCACCCACCCCTTAAGGCTAAAACCATATGTACAACATTTCCATTCACTATATTGCATTCCTCCATCGTTGCCTTATCCTCCATGAGAACTCTTCCATTACAAACGAGTCTTTGTTGAGCAGGTGGAATTAACTCTGCTTGTTCAATATGTGTTTTAACATCTAGTACTGTAGAGTCGTGCTCAACATCCAATTCCAAGTCTTTTCCAGCTATTGTTCTTATTTTAATTTTCATGGGGTAAGTTTGAGATGGTGTTATTATCTTTTCAGTAAATTTACTGATTTGAAATTGTGTTTTTGGGATACCACTGTGCTTGTCAATTCAGTTTGCATGTAGTATTCTAAGGTTACAGTGATACAACTGTAAACCAATAAAACAGAAATTCACATAACCATTTGTATTCTTACTTATCATAGGTATCTGCATTGTTAAGTACAGGAGTTTAATCTACACCAATGTATGACGCAGCAATTCCAGACATTTATATCCTCTCAACATATAGAGCCTCACTACCGCTAAAAAATTCATCGAATAAACAATCAATTGAATTTACTAAACAAACTTCCTGCCGTCTCACAGCTTAAGCCTACGCATCGGTTTTGTGGTTTTATTAAATAGACTTCCTATTAATATACAGCTTGCCTAAAAGATCTCATATTCTTAGTATTGTTTACACCCCAATGGAGCGAGCAACATCACAGCTATCAGAAAAGCTTAAGCATCCAAGCGACCTAAATTCCAAGCTTGAATCGACAGAAGCCTTTGAAAAGCAGAGGCTAGATTTCTATAGACAAAGCTATTCTTCGAAGGTTTCTAAATCCTATAGCAAATTGAAGGACACTGCGGAGAGCATTGAAGGATTATCACAGCATCTCGAAAACTTTGCTGCCTCTAAAAACAAAAATGTTGCAGTTTTGAAAGACTTTTTTGGTTTAGTCAAGGATTATAAGGTAGTTAAGGTAATTTGCCAAGCCCATTCGAATTTTTCAAAGGTCAATGAATTTATTGCAAAGCTAGAAAACATCAACGAACCTGTCTTTCATCAGGACCTCTCGGTATACCACAACAAGATATACGAGTTAGAAGATTTCAAGTACCAGTTGATGATGTATAACCAAGGTATCACACATGAGCAATATTTGGAGGTGAGAAAGGCCATATCTATTATAGACAGAAACTGCTTGAATTTTACTGCACACTTTTTGGAAATAACTGAGGATTTCCTAGAAAATTATAAGCTAGTTGAGATTATTGTATCTATAGTAAATAAAGAGGAGAAAAGGGACGAGAATACTGTTAAAGCTAAGGAAGGCGAAAAAAGCGACAATCCTATATTGAAAGAGATTTATAAGACACATAAATCCTACGTAATCAGAAAGCCTAACAATCTTCAGGATAAGGCCATAAAGGCCATCAAAACTGGGATTATGAACAAATTTTGTAACCTAAGAAATGAAGAAGTGTTTATTAACAAGCTAGGGTTTGTGCTAGACGACATAAGTTTTATACATGAAAACATATCCTTTGACTTCTTTTCGTTTGATAACATAATTAAGGAATACCACTACAATCTGAAGAATATAATTGACGCCAGAATAAACTCCCTGGATGCTGGAGAGATACTAGCTTTGGTCGAGCTTGAAAATGATTACTATACAACCATGGAATCTAAATATTCGAAGATACCTGATGCGCTAGGACCAAAACTTATTATGGACCAAAACTTGCTTATGGAAAAATACACCCATACTGCTTCTGAAAAGCTCCTTGAGTGGGTGAAAAATATAACAAAGATAGAGCTGGAGAAGTTCCACTCTAGAGATGAAGCATTGTCAAAGGACGAAGAAAACAAACTCATCTCTCCAGGATTCATAGGGCTGCTTCAAATCATTAAGCTCCAACTTGAGCCTATAGCCTTCAACAGCAAAATATTTATAAAGATAACCAATACAATAAGTCGATGCTGTGAATCGTTCAAGAATGACATAATATCTGCTATGGACAAAGACTTTGTTCCATCTTGTGAAATGAAAAGCAAGGCCGGATACGAAGACTTTTGCATAATGTATGGTAATAGCGGCTTGAAGTTAGCACAATACATTACGTCTCTGCCTCAATGTCAGAGTGAGGAGGTCAGAGAGCTTGGAAATACCTTTTTAGACATTTTAAAGTCATCAAATTGGTACTTATCAGAATTTGTTATGTATTCTTGCCGCCCGGTGATAGATAAGATATTTACACCATCATGGTATGATGAGGATATTATGAAGATTTTATTGGTAACTTTGGATGATTTCTTATCAGATTACAAGATGACAATGTCTGAATATTCTTTTGATATGTTCCTTGCTGACCTTTGTAATTCCATAACGTTGTCTTATATGAAGCAGTTATCTAGAAGGAGAGCTATACTAAACGAAACAACGAGTGAGGTGCTTAGAAAAGACTTTGCAAAGATCACCAGGACCCTTTCAAAATATGGGGAGGCGGCTGAAATCGAGAAAAATCTCTCTCCTCTTCTCAAAATAATACCACTGATTGACACAAGAAATTCCGATTTGTTCATTGTAGAGCTGAAAGCACTAAAAATGACTTTTCCTGACATGGAAAAGTCATTTGTAAAGAACCTAATAAAGAAGAGAACAGATCTTAATGATGGTGAGAAACAAAACTTCATAAAAAGGCTCAAGGAATGCTTTAGTGATGTGAGAAGTCAGAGCAAAACTATTTTTTCTCGGTTACTGAACTTGTAATTTTACAGGCAGTTGTTCTCAGCTCTTGATTGCAAACGTCGCATACTTTTCATTGATCAAGGTTTGATTAATGAAATAGCGCAGCTGATCCAATAAAGATACTAAATTTTGTAGCTTCAATTTCGGTAAGTATGCAATGTTTCCTTTTCATACACTAACTCTATTGCTGATAGCTAGATATTGCTCATCATTCACAACTGGGGCGTACACACACTAACTGAAAATTAAAACTGAGGTTTTTCTTCGATAATCACATGTCAGAAATAGTAAATCTCCATCTCAAACAACAAAAAATATATTTACCTAACGACTCTCTTTATTTAAAAACCTTTTCAACAGTGTACCAATCAACGTATTTGTAGTCGTTTTTCCCTTAACAAACAAAACCTCGTCATTTGCACTCAAACTTATAAAGAAGCAAAACGGAGTGGCCCATATAAGCATAAAATAAGATATCATTTCAATTCCTGAGACGCTTTTGTTGAATAGCAGTCGTATAACTAGAAAGTGATTCGCAAGTGATGCAATAGTGCCATAGATAAAGAAAGGGTTATCCAGCTTGATCATAGGATATCCATCTAGCATAGAATAGAATGAGTATTGTATAGAAAGACTAAATAGCACTTGAAATATAGAAACTCCTCTTAGGAGCAATAACAAATGCAATCCTATAGATACCTGGACTATGGTGGTTATTTTCTTTTTAGCTGCATACGCCTTGTCTTCAATATAGTCAATAGCTTTTATAATGCCAATACCGGCACCCATTAGTGCTGCTAGTCCTGAGAATAATATAAAGATGCTTTTTAGAAATATGCCTATCATTTGGGGCAACAAATATCATCAAATATTTATCTTGCATGTTTCAGTCATCAAATAAAAAGATTAAGCTTGGATGTTTTATCGTTGTATGGATTTGAACAGGTATTGCCTTTGATTTGCATTGCCTCAGAGACACCTAACACAATCTTATTTTTGGAATTTTACTACCCTATATGGATGAGGAAGCCTTTTTCGACGTTGCATTTGAGGGCACAGGACTAAAAGATGCTATAAGGCTGTCTGACTTGAATACCTACAGTGTAGTCGTATATGACAAAAACCAATCATATGGAACAACATATAAGAACCTTAATGACTTGGTTGATAGCAAATATGTTTACAATCCTGTGATAAGAAAAAGGTCAGACATTTCGTTAGCCTATGAGGTATTTCCATGTGCTATAAGACCAACAAATCTTGTGCTAGAAACTGCACGGAAAAACGGAATACTAGATTTCGTTAGATTTGTACCAATCTGTGAGCATCTATATGTTTCAAGTGATAGGACAGCATATAAAATACCCTACTCGAAGACTGAAATAGCAGAGGTATCATATCTGAGCTCTAAAGAGAGAAATTCGCTTTTCAAATGTTTGAGCGGCAAAATATCTTTTGATAAAGTAATACTCTCGGAGAATGTGAAGAATATATTGATTAGGGGAATATGCGGGGTGAAAGGGATCGACCAAAAGAAGATCAAGATGTACCTTGAAGCATTTAATAATGTTCCTTTCCTGTATCCTAAATACGGAATAATTGAAATCTGTGAGATGCTTGCACGTAGCTTTTCTATGAACTGTGTTGCGTATATAGTTAATTGCGATGTGGAGATTGTTGATGAGGAATACAAAGGCAATAGAGTCGAAGATCCAGAAGCTTACAAACATAAGATTATAACACCACAAGGTGTTGTATGGACCAAAAAACATATACCTAGAGTTTATGGAGCAAATATAAAGTACAAGAGAGTTGTTTTAACTAACAAGAAGTTGCAATCAGGGATGTTCTACGGCATCTACGATACTGGGAATTATAAGGAAGATGAGCCGGACTTTCTGGAAGTTTTGTGCCTAAATTCCGAATCCATGGTTTGCCCAGAAAACTACTATGTGATTTATGTTACAAAATGTCAATCTGATGTAAGTGATGATGATCTCTCTTTTATTGGATTAGATCCTGCGGATGTACATCTAGACGTTTCATTTGCAACATCAACTGATATGGACATAAAATAAAGATAAAGGTACAATTCCTAGAAAGAAATGGTGAAAGTTGATAATTATAAGCTAGTAGTAAATTTATTTAAATAACAAATGGACACTTTTAACAGCAAACATCAGACAAATAGCTACAGAAATAACTCTTGGGCTGTATGGCTTTAGTAGTAAAAGGAGTTACTGCTGTAAGTATAACAAGTGATGCCAACTTTATGGCTTTGCAAATGTTATAAAAACATCATCCTGTAAAAGAGAGACTCAGAAGAAAAGCAAGATATGAATACAAATGGCTGGAAAAATAAATTTATTGTCATCCTAAAACTCATCCTTATTTGTTTCTTGGATACATCCACGGTCAAACAAGAATATTCTTGGGAACATCTTGACTACTTTGCGGTCATGACATATGGTCAGGAAAGTTTTTGATTTGAATTTTTCACTAAGCATGTAACTAATTAAGGATGCTCCAGCACTCTCGTCTAGATTATTGGTAGGTTCATCAAATAAGTAAATGTAGGAGTCCCTCAAAAAAGCTCTTGCATAGAAAATTAGCTGTCTAAGCCCTCCATTTATGTTTTTCCCTCTTTCTCCTACCATTGTGTTATAACCTTCAGATAATTTCATTATCTGTTCATGGATTCCAAGCTTTTTGCATTCATCTACAACCTCGTAAAAGTTTTTATCGTTTCCGTATACAAGATTATTGAATACGGTGTCGTCAAATAACATTGTGTCCTGTGGAACATAGGTAATTAAAGATCTATAGCAATTCATGTTGAAATCTGTAATAGAAATATTGTCAAGCAATATCTCGCCTTGGCAGCGGTTGAATCTCATTAGTATGTTGAATAGCGTAGTCTTCCCTGCTCCATTGTGTCCGTATATAACTGTCTTATCCCCTTTGTTAACTGTGAGATTAACCTTGTTGAGAATAACTCGATTTTCATACTGAAAAATAACATCTTTGAGCTCAAGCTTTGAGCCAAAATAATCAATTCTATAATCTTTTCTGTGTGTGTCGTTTGTTATTTTCTCTATATAATATATAATCAGTCTGCTATCCATCAAGGATTCTAGTAGCTTTCGACATATGCCGGACACATTAGATACCGTCTTGTTGCAGTCCTGAATTACTGTATACAAGGTTCTGAGATCATTTCCTGTCCGCGTAGGATTACTTCTATAATCTTATGTTACTAGAATGAATCCAGATAATGCAAACAGGATGCCCTGTGCGACACACATCGGTGCATTTAACGTTTTGTAGTATATGTACGAATTCATCCAAGGATCTTGCTTCTTCTTAAACTCTCGTACGTGTAAGTCTTCTGTTTGATACGATTTTATAACGCCATAAGCCGATAGTGTCTCATACATGTTCTTGTGTGCTTCTCCTTTAGCTACGTTCATCTCCTTTTTATAATTCATCATCTTCAGCGCACAAATTATATGAACAACCACAGAGAAGAAAACAACTGCTGCTGCAGTGCAAAAATAACCTGTGCCATTTTTTTGGTATATCCTCGATAAGTCCATTACCAGATAAGCTATCTTGCTGAACATGTCAACAAATATTATTTTTATCATGTTTGAAATTCCTTTAGACCCTTGCTCAATGTAATACTGTGTCTTACCGCTTTCTATGTTATAGGAGCTATTTCCTTCTGCCTTTATAATATTGCGTAATGCCTTAATAGAAGTCGTTGCTCTGAAACTACCGGTAACGTACTCAATCACAAAATCAGTCAATCCACCCAAAACGATAGAAGATATCTTCCAAACCATTATACCCCACACTGCATCACTAAAATTAGTAACGTTAGCTAACGAATTCATTATGTTCTCATGCTTGACATAAGCTATTTTCTTAAGCAAAATTGTCAAAACGATGAAGGATAAGGCGTGAATGCCGTTGGGGAACTCGGTAATGTATTCTTTAACGCAAAATAAAGTTACTTTGGACCACGAGAGTGTACCTTGCTTGATAGAACTCATTTATAAACTTAGGGGTGGAAATATTTTTATAAAAAGTGACTCAGAGATTGCTGATATATCTGAGATTCATAGTCAAACATGCTCGTGTATTTCTGGATCTATTTCACAGTTATACACATATCCTATAGATGTATACATTCTTAGATATCGTATTACAGTACATTTATTATTAAGTGATATTTAATCAAATAAAGTTTTATCTTTAATGATAATGAAAAAACCACAATAGTTCAAAGCCAACAGTATAAACTGCTATGGATATATATTCGATAAATTTCCTAAAGTAATTATGCGGTTATTTCAAAGACTGATGATTGTCTAGAATGATTGGATGCTCATCAAAAATTGATAGTCACATCTCAGTCTGATTCAACCATAAAGGGGTATGCCGACCTATGTGTATAACTCGTGCTCATGGATGGCCCTTAGATAAGGGCCATTGACTCATTGGCTTGTTATATTATTTAAATCCACCCTGGGGCTTCATTATACTCTGACGGATGATTATTATCCTCTTCGGTAAGTGATGCGAACTGTACACTTGATTTGCTATGAGACACTGAATAGCTTAACGATAACCTTATTGATTTAGCCTATGATTTTCTCTTCAATTTGGAGCTTATCATGTTTAAATCTCATAGGTACCAGCTCTTCTGCATCAAGGTGCAATTCTGGCATCTATGATTTGTGTAATATGTAGCGGATTTCATAACTATTCTAGTCGGCAGATGCCTACATAATTTGATATTAGGTATTTATACCTTAAAATCTTTACCCATAATGAGTCCTATTCTCAGAAGTATGAATTTCAAGACCCTACATAGCTTTTTATGTGATGCGGGATTCGAAAATCCTCCTGGTGACTCTTTACAAATATATATCAAGTATGACCAGATGATCCCAATGTCAAAAACGCCAATAATTTCAGTTTTGCATCTACTTAAGAAGGCACAGAGTTGGCTTCTTGTGAATGAGCCGCAGAACTACTTATGCGCTGGAATACAGAAGGAGCTAGCTGGATCCAATAACAGCGGGAAAATGTTCTGTTTCTGGCCTAACTCGTCCCTAAACATATTCAAGTCACATGTTTGGAAAAATTTGTTTTGTCTTATGGGTATGGATATATCATTTTTTGTATTGACTAAATGCTTTATTGTACAGCGTATTTATGGCAACAACTTGTTTTTAGCCGGTAATTTTTTTAGCTTGAAAACTATAGAGTCCACTAGTTTTGAGAATCCTTATGAGCCCAGCGAGGATATCTACAATCTTAGATGTTTAGATAGAAAATTAATTAAGCCTATATTGAATAGCAAATCTTTGAAAAATGGTAATGCAAAGATTAGTGGATTAAACTACCACGAGGATCGCTGTAGTAAGAAAGAATACAAATCAAACATTGTTGAAGATGCAATTCAGGAGAAAGAAGAAAGGTCAGACGCGCCAGAAAATCCTGACCTAGACACTTCCAAGTCAAAAGATGAATATTCTGAAAGATATTTGAGGCTACCAAGAGACAAACTAACTTCAAATCTTATTTTCTCTGCCAAGAAACCCAGGACAAGCGTGATATATAGAATAAGGCTTTTCTATAAAATTTCCAAATATAGAGGACTGAATGCAACTTTATTTTCTGCATACATACTCAGTAAAATAAAGCTGCAGAAGTATTTGGACCTACAAGCGTACATAAAGGCGATGCTGAATGAGGCAGAGTTGCGATCACGGAATCTTCCACTGATTGAGATTTATAATTCATTCTTTGAAGATGAGATAGGTGCCTTTGATAGCTCTTTGCAAACAAGCGCTAAAGAGAAGCCATTTTGTGCTTCAAGTTTTGACATAAGTCCCCTAAAAATAGCCAATTTCATATTTATAGTTATTCGAAAGATTATGGGCAGCATATTTGATACATATAACGAGAATATACTCAGGAAGAAGCTATTTCTATTTGTGTCCAGAAATAAATATGAAACACTGAGCTACTCAGAATTGATGAAGTACTTCAAGGTAAACAATTTCAAGTTTTTCAAGCACAGAAAATGTAACAGGAATGAATACATTGTTAGGTGCGATATAATAAGAAATTTCATGGTATGTATATTTGAGCATATTGTTATTCCTATAATATCCTCCTATTTTTACGTTACAGAAACATCATTTGGTAAATGTAAGGTATTTTACTTCCTGAGACATATATGGAATTACTACGAGAATTTATCTTTAAATAGCTTTTTGCATAACTTTGATGAAGTGGAAACAAAACATCAGGGCGTCTGGTCTAAAGATGAACGAAGAACTCTTCAAAAAGACCCTTCTTTCAGGTGTATACCCAAGGAAAGTGGTATGAGGGTGATTATCAATTTGTCTAAGCCTAATTCTACCAGAATTACCTCATCGGCCTTCCACATATTGAAAGAGGAGACTAAAGAAGAATTGGGAAATTCAGTATCAAACCGTAGCAATATTTTTGCTAAACTGCGTGCTTACTTTTCAAAAAGAAGAGATTATGCTCAAAGTTATGATGGAGTTAATGAGATAAGCAAATTAAACACTTACATTGCAAAACTTGATATAAAGAAGTGTTTTGACAACATACCACAGAAGGAGCTTATGGACATACTATATGCCAAATTTAAGAAGAGTGTATACAGAATTCAAAATTTTTGGGCTCTTGAAAGTAAGTACAATAACTTTGTAATCACCAAATTGACAACCTGCATCAATAATACATCATTTGAGAAGACTCTTGAATATATCAAACCTAGGGAGAATAGAATCATTAAAGCTGACTTCAATGATGCTCCTATAAGCAGAGTTGAGCTATTGAACAAGACCTACGATGTTATTAACAAAAATGTGGTCAGGTATAAGAATCGGTTGTATATACAAAGGAAAGGAATACCACAAGGATCCCTCATTTCACCGCTCTTATGTAGTCTTTATATGTCTCATTTGGACAAGCTGTTCTTCAACAAGGCCATACAAAAGGGAAAAATAATAAGGTACATTGATGATTTCCTAATCATCACTCCTGATATCGATGAGATGAAGCAGTTCATGAAAGACACATCTAAACTCCTACATTTTGGTGTCAAATTTAACTTTGATAAGATCAAAACAAACTTTGGGCTAGAAAACGCTATAATGAGAAGTCGGAATCTTGCAGAAGAATCTCACTTTGGGGAGAATAAAACAATTGGGTTTGACGTCGTATCTGACCGTAACTCTACGTACAAGACAGACAGCCCTTGTGCATTTCGCCCATCTGCGATCGATTGTAATGAAAGAGAAAGAGAATGTGTAGACTTTGAAGCTAAGGTAAATGATGCACATCTTTGCGATGAATCAATTAATAACTGCAATATGACTGAAAGTTGCATTGACAGCATCTTTGAGATCCTAAAAAAATGTACCACAACGAAAGAACCTGTTTTATGGTGCGGCCTGAAAGTATACTCCAAGAATTTGGGAATAAAATGCCTATACAAAGATGGTTACTTCAAATATTCTGTGGTGCATAGCAGCATAGCACCTGGAAGAAGTATGTTTTACAATCTCCAGAGGCTCATATCAACAAGATTTGACAAACTGCTGGTCCACAAAGAGAACACAAAGTGCTATGAAAACATATACGATGTTGGATTTTTCTTTTTCAGGAGGATCAAGATACAACTTTTTAGATTGGATTTTGTCAACATCAGGTTCATTAGACGAATTCTTGATTTTATCGTAGATTATTTATATATTACCTGTAAGAGACAACATCTAAGGCTATCAAAGTATAAACTAAAAAGTATTTTGGAGGGCGCTATTAGGGATTCAGGACTGGAAAAGGTACTAGAAGATATAGGCTCAAAATAATATTTGCTATAGAATAAAGATTTACAAAAACTGTTGAAGATGTTATGGCGATTCGATAAGCCTACTAGATGAGCGGTGATGTATATTGAGGATTATGATAAGATGAATGTATAATCTATAAAATCTTATCACGAAAAACTGTTTGACACTGAAAGCAAGGATGCCAGTTTGGAGCTAAGAAGCTCATTACGTTCACCAAATAAAACTGATGAGATGTTATACCACAAAGTATACAAATTGTCTCACATAATAAGTTTGTTATGTAACAATGGCAATTTAAACCCCCAAGAATGAAAATCTCGGTTGTTCCCGACACTAACGTTTTTATTGATAATTTAGATTTGGTTAGAACGATTTTCCAGGATACGTGGCCAATTGATATAAGACTATATATTCCAACAATAATAATAGTAGAACTAGATAGTCAAAAAAATAGGCACGTTGGTGCTAGAGAAGCTATACGATATTTGGAATCCCTGTCAAATACACCTTTTACAAAGCTAGGGGTTGCAAAGAAGGAATATGACATGAGTTTAGTGGATGAGGAGAAGAAAGAAGAGATTAAGGTATATAACAATGATGATGAGATTTTAAAGATGCTTTCTAATGCTGACAACCCTGTTTTGCTTACCTACGATAGAGCTTTTTATATAAAAGCCCTATCTTTGAACTTCAAAACTATTTATCTAAAAGATATGAACTACACAGATGTTAGGGCAGCTATACTAAGCACGTATACTAAAATGGAGCTTATGGATATCTGTGATGATCCGGGAAACATATCTATTTTGCTAGAGAATACAAGGAATTTAATTCTGCCTGATATACTGCATATTATGAACGAAGAGCTGGGGCCTGGATACATTGTATTCTTTCCAAACGTTGATGAAATGAGGCTAGAAGATTTGCTAAGGCTGATCGTGAAGGAGTTTAACACATTCTTATCTATATTACCGAAGAACTCAAGAAGATTTTTTAGAAAGCTACTAACAGATATCAATTCTAAGGATGAAAAGAATATTTCCGAAGGAATTAAGGAGCTTCTGGTTTTGTTTAGAAAACTTTAGAGCCGCTGAATGTGAGCCAAGGCATCTTGCGGATCTAACTTTCTGATGTATGTGTGATAAGCCATTCACTGTACCATTTTGGCTTATGAATAATGAGTGGTAATCACATGTTTCAACTCTTTGGAACTCATTTCGAGATTTTTATTAAATTGAAGCTAGAGTATTTGCACATATAACACCTATAATTTATTCCCTGTTGCCTAATTAATTTAACTGTCATTTATTTATTTTCTATCATTTGTAGAGCCTTATTGCGCACACGATGCCATTCGGCTTGCCTGAACGTAATTTTGCTGGCCTAGATTTCTAGGTCCTGCCTAACTTGTATATCTTGCTTGAGTATTATCATATATTAAGAATCATAATTTTCCTTAAGTATTGTTGTATTATACGATTCACAGCTTTTACATCTATTAAAATACCCTTTTGTGCTAACTTTACTGGTGCTTGAACAATCGTGGCACTTCAAGTCAAATCTTCCCTCCTCTATCAGACTCTTTCCGACTTCTAAAAGCATCAGTTCATTTATTTTCTTATTCATTGCATCTGTATCGCCTGTAGATCTCAAACATATTGGGCACAAATAAGATTCGATCGCCAAACTATTGAAACAAGACTCATGTAGAGCATGTCCGCAATGTAGTACTGTAATCTTAGTATAGGACTCAGACATATCTTCAGAGCATATTGGACAATTACCTTGTATTGAGTTTTCAATATGTTTGTGGTTGTTAAGTCCTTCTTTTGACATGCATGTGTTGCACTTCTGACAGTGAAATGTTTCAAGCGGATCGCTTCTTCTACAGCAGCTGCACTCAAAACAATGAAATATCTTGTCATTTGTTATGTCCCATAGCCTACACTCACCGCAAAAGTATGTTCCAAAGGGTATTTTACACTGAATACACTTATTAGAGACACATTGTGTCTCATTACAAAGACTGCATATTATTCTTGTAATATTAGAGGGCTGTGTCTTGTGGTCTTCTTCTATATCATGACACCTTTTACACTGGTATATCTTGTTGCAGCAATTAAACAGCAAAATGCACTGTCGTGTATAATGCTCACAGTTTCTAGATTGTAATATTGGCATGTTATCGTTCTTCTCATGTTTGTTTTTATGTTTTAGAATGAAACACATTAATGAGCTATCTAAATTTGCCTTGACAATTCCATATCAATACTCTGTAAATAATGATGTAAGTTAATAGCAGCTAATCCATCGTTACCACGCCAGAGATCAACAAGAAATAATGCAGGATCGTGCTTTGTAAAGCGTTGCTGCTTGCAGGTTTACAGCATACTTGATGCTTATTGATCTAAATATTAATATTTATCACCATGCGCACTAACAATAAACATGATGAATAAATAAACAACATCCTAAAATACGTTATTGCATATATTTGCTTAACCCACGTGTTAGGGATGTCTTTGTAATCTTTCGAAGATCAAACAATAAAGTTCATTAATCAGTTTTATTCTGTCTCACTGATTTATCCTAGGCGTACTGAGCTAGTCAAGGCGATATACTTTGTGATGTATAACATGAGAGGTGTTTTTACAACACTATTATGGCCTTGTGAGTCAACAATATTGTCAACATGTTGTCTAACATCCTTTTTAGCGCTAGATCCTGTAGCTTGATCTCCGCTGTCACCTCGATTTGTAATCTGTAGATTTTGCCGAGCACACCGGCAGAGTTATGAAATGTATAGTTGAGAACTGTGTGACAGCAAAACGTATACTTAAATAAGGACGAGCAGACTTAGGAAGTGCAGGGTCTCCCTATTTAGATGTGATAGTTTTAGTTAATGGATTTTATTGATTTAAATGATTTCACGGAATGGATCTTGGTGGTCAGTTAACATGTAGTTATTACTGGATACAATGGAATGAAAAATAACCTTTGTGTGATCTATGTTATCACTCACGATAGTATCACAAAAATAGAATTTTAGTGTATACTCGACCGTTTAGTTCCAAGAATAGTGTAGTGAATGGAAGATCAAGTACCTCAAACACAGCAATTTGCTCTAAATCATGCGCAGCATTCTCGCCACCTCCAACAATTTCTTTGAAAGCATTTTCTTCTTTCACGCTGGTAATCTCACAATTGGGTAAGGTGCTTGCATCAGGCATTTCGCCCGCTATAGCCTCCCCTTTCACCATACTATCTATATTTGTAAGGTCCTGTGTACTTATCCTTATGTTTGTATTTGTGTCGACTTTATATTTTACGTACAGTATATTTCTGCTGCATTTATCAACCCAGTATTCAATGAAAACATCATCACACACATTGACTACCTTTGTGTTCATGGCCATGTTTATGAGATATGTGGTATCCAATAGAATTGCCTTGAGTTTACTCTCTCTTGCTTTAACATAGTATTCAGATAAGAAATTTCGGTTCATTGTCTTGTTGCCCAAAACAAGCATTTTGTCGCAGAGATTAGTTAGTATGCTTATTGAACACGAGGAACTAGGTGAAAAAAGCGCTTTTAAATGCCTTTGAAACAGAAGAGATATATCACTATCATTCATGTTACACGGCAAAAGGGCATATATGAGGTTGAAATACTTAACCTGGTCCTTATTCATTACCTTTCTAAGTATTTGATAGTTATCTTCGAGACCTATCTCATTTATATTAGATAAGTGGTCAACAAGCTCAGGATGCTCGATAAGAATCTTAACAACAAATTCGTTAGATGCATACCGCAATATCCTCCCAAGCACTTTTCTCTGCGCTTTTTCTATCTCCTCTTCCGTAGAGCCTTCCTTATTCATGTAAAATATAATTTCCCCTCTCTTTTTATATATTGCTTTATAGTTTGCCTTGTTGATATAGGCCAGTAGAGCATCTAAACATTCAGTGTTCTGCAGTCCGTTCTTTATGCATCGATCAACGGCCAAATCCCTGTGTATTTTGAATTTTTTTGCTAGATTAAGTCCAACAAACCTTGAGTTGGGATTCTTTGATTCAATTAGTCTGAAAACAAAAGACTCTACCTTATGATTCTTTTGGGAGCACTCATAAAATAGCTCGCATATTTCTACAGATAACGCAATCTCTATCTGAGGCCTCATTTTATATTTTGGCAGTATAATGAACTGATCTAAATTATCAAAAAAATCTCCATCGACATTCAGCATGCAAAATTTGTTGAGCAGCCTGTATATCTGTACGAGCTTTATCTTAAGGTACAAACATTTAACCTTGCCAATTAATGAAATGGTAAATGCAAGCTCGTTCTCACTCAGTGTTACCTTCTTCTCTCTTTGCATCTTTTCGAGAACTAATTGTACCATGACAAACAGTAAACCTTCATCTGCAATAACAATCGAGAAGTGCCTCATGGGATTGATTTTGTACGATGCAATAAGTGTTTTTTTGTAGTAGGGATCAGATGTACTATTCAAACATATGAAGCTTTGAACCTCAATTGCTAGCTCTGGGCTGCTGAGGGCACAGATCGCCAGCAATGCATCATTTCTTGTTTCTTTTCTCCCAAGATCTTTTATAATCGTGTTTATCATCATAACTGACGCTTTCGTATCGCCTGATAGCCTCATTCCCAGGTATCCTATAGCCTTTACTCTCCAGCTATTTGACTCACAAGACTTCACAAAGTTCATATAGTCATATTTGGAGGAAATAAATGACAAGTATAAAGTTTTCAGCGCATTAGTATAGGTTAATCCACCTGATTCAAGCTTACTCCTAGCGAGAAGCTTACGCTCTTGTAAAATATAGTCCTCACGATCTTTCTTAGGCAATTCCCGTAGCTTTGATACAAATTTAGTAAACAGAGGATCGACTTTAGCAGGCATATTGTTTGCATTCAAAAGTCTATTTATTTC
>JAEDXX010000623.1:0-19729 GCA_021725515.1 Epicauta chinensis
TTGGCATTGGTCATAACGATTTAAATTAGATTCGTTCATTACGTTCCGATATAGTTCGTTGATATAATTCTTTTCATTTTCACAATTTATTAGTTGCTCAAAAATTTTGATATTTTTATTTGCATTTGTTATTTTTATTGATGACTATTCCACTCATAGATATTTCGACCAATAGCGTGCCGTCATTCAACAGTGAACGAAAATTTTCAATCGAGAATTTTTTGTTTATAAAATTTTCTCGACCCTGATTGACCAATCAAAACGCTCAAATGGGCAACCTACCCATTTTTTCAGCGACAAAATTTTGGCCATAGTAACGGTTACCATGAAAACAATAAACATTTTTACTGTTGTCTAAAAAAAATTTAAACGTCATTTTAAAAATGTGTCAAAATAAACGTTTCGGTGTAAAATTTTTAACGGAAATAAGGGAAGGCATTAAAATTGTCAAACTGTGTAACACAATAGACATGCGTTCCTCAGTGTGGAATCAATTTACGCAATTTTGTACTCAGAGAAAATACGAACTGCTTCCAATAACCCAGGTCAGTGAAATTAATGCTATTCTTGAAGACTAGGCTTTTAATATGAAAAGATTATTCGCGAAATAGTCATAGCGAATATCATTCGTGGTAAAATTTTGTCTTGGCAAAATTTTCTGATTGTCTTACTCGAGTTTGTTTGCGTAGCAATTTATCTCGTGACATTTGTTAAAAAAATAAGACAATCAGAAAATTTTGCCAAGAAAAAATTTTACCACGAATGATATTCGTTATGACTATTTCGCGAATAATCTTTTCATATTTGTTGTTTATTTGTCTCTTTTGATATAGTTAAATAATTTCTGTTGTTTATAGTGTTTATATTTATTTTCTGAATTTTCTCAAAATACAATCTCCAGAATTCTCGAATAACAACTACTATCTCTATAGTTACATTTCCTGCGGAAGTATATAGGATTGCCCACTTGATCAAATTTATTATTGCCAATCCAATACTCCTCCTCAATAATAAATCTCCCTATTTTAATTTAATAATTTCTAAACTTAAATTCTTCATAAACGTTTTAAATTTAATTCTTCCTAATGATAAGTCTAAAGCCCCCTTTATATAATACAAAACATGATTCAATTCATTCCACAAATCATTACTCGAACATGATTGATATCTACTAATACTAATAGCTAAACACAAATCTAGTCTTGTACATAACATCGCATACATTAAAGATCCTATAACCATCCTACATTTCTTTTCTATTTCTCTATTTTCAGAACTATCTCTTTTTAATAAACTATTATCAAAGTTCTCTTGCATAGAGGTTGACACAGCATTACATTGACTCATTTTACACTTCTCTAATAATCTTTCCATATAATTTCTTTGATTTAAAACAATAATACTTTTCTCTAAATTTTGCTGAATATTTATACCCAAAAACATACTCACTCTACCTAAATCTTTCATTTTGAAGTTCTCCTTCAATTTTTCTTTTGCCCACAATATACCTTGTTTATTATTTGATGTTAATAATAAATCATCTACATACAAAAGTATATAAATCTTACTACTATTCTCTGTTTTTAAATACAAACAATATTCAAATTCTGATTGTATAAACCCTAGCTTTTTCATAGTATTATCAAATTTTTTATTCCAATTTTTAGGTGATTCTTTTAGACCATATAATGCTTTATTAAGTTTAAGACAATGAGTGTCTTTAATAATAATTTGGTCATACCCTTTTGGTAATGTGATATACACATCTCCCGTAACATCTCCATTTAAAAAAGCGCTACAAACATCTAGCTGATGGACAGATAAATTATTTTGGTTACAAAAAGCTAAGAACATTCTAATAGATGTTAATCTAGCAACTGGACTATAAACATCTAAAGAATCAATTTGTTGAAACCCTCTCGCTACTAACCTCGCTTTATATATTATACCCTTCTCATTAGTCTTTTGTGTAAATACCCATTTGGAGTCTATTGGTTGGTATGATATGGGCTTTTTCACTATTTGCCAGGTTTGATTTTCTTGTAAAGCTTGTAGTTCTTTATCCATAGCTTCTCTCCAATGCTTCTTTTCTTCACTTGAAATTACATCTTCAAAGCTTAGATTATTATCACACAATAAACTTAAATAATAGTCATCATATTTATGTGATAATTTTATATTTTCTCTCTGCCTCAAGTTATATCCATGTCGCTCCTGCTCGTCAACTCGCTCTCTCTCGACATCTAGCTCTCTCTCGATGACATCTCGTTCTCTCTCGACAACATCTCGCTCTCTCAACTCTCTCTCGATCTCCATCTCACCCATTTCTAAACTCTCTACATCTTCTTTAACACTCTCATTTGTATTCTCACTCTCGTGTTCTGCAGTAACACTCTCATTTGTATTCTCACTCTTGTGTTCTGCAGTCTCATCAGGTTGTGTCTCCTCCAGTATTATCTCATTATACATACGCTTCTCCTCAATTGATTTCGTATTCTTTTCTTCAATAGATTGATTTGGTAGAAAAATTACATCTCTACATGTCTCAATTCGGTTTTTATTTAGTAAAAACACTCTGTAACCTTTCATGTCAACTCCATAGCCCATAAATATTCCAATACTACTCTTTGGATCCCACTTAAGTCTCTTTTCTTTAGGAATATGTACAGCTACTTTACTACCAAATGTTCTAAATATATTCATATCACTCTCTTGTTTGCCATAGTACAATTCAAAAGGTGTTGACGAATTTACCGGACTCGGACCTGTTCGATTTAGAGTGTAGGCTGCTGTATTGATTGCCTCTGCCCAAAACTTTGTATCCATACCATGAATCATCGCTCGTGCACTTTCTACCAGTGTTCGAATCTCTCTCTCTCTGCTCTACTATTTTGCTCGGGTGTGCATGGGCAACTTGTTTGGTGTATGATTCCCTTCTTCTCTAATATACTATTTAATTCATTGTTGATAAACTCTAAACCATTATCAGTTCGTAAGATTTTAACTTTGCTTCCAGTTTCTCTTTCAGCTCTTGTTATAAAGTTCTCTATACAATTCTTTGCTTGACTTTTGTACTTCATAAAATACACGAATCTGTAACCACTAAAGTCGTCTTTTACCACTAGAAAATACTTGTTTCCACCAAGGGATTCTTGCTCCATGGGTCCACAGATATCAGCATGTACCAATTGTAATATCACTATTGATCTTGACTTACTGATCGGGAACGGTATTCTGTGTTGTTTTCTAGCCAAACATTTCTCACACACAAACTGCTCACTGTCATCTTCAAAGTTAATCTGTTTTAGTCCAAGAATTTTCTTGACTTGTTCAATATTTTGATGTGATAAGCGTAAATGCCACTCGGATAAACTTTCCAATCCCTTACTTAGATCACAACTTGAACTGTCAAACTCAAATACATTGTTGTTTTTCATAAACATTGCTGATCTTATAATTGATCTGTTAGTTTGCAATTCGTTTCGCACAAAATCCATTTTGTAAAGCTTATTTTCTCGCCACGCAACAGCTCTAACTTCATTATTTTTGTTCACAAATTGACACTGTTCACTGTTTGAAACTAAGCTGAAATCTTTGTCTAAAACATGACCCGCCGACAACAAATTAAATTTCAACTCTGGTATATACAAAACATTTGAAAGAATTGTTTTGATATATTTCTCATTATTCCATGCATACACGACAACTGTTCCTACCCCTTTGTCTTTGAGAATTTTTCCATCTCCCATTTTTACTTTCCCGTAATCATAGTCTCTCTCAATTAATTCAGAAAATAAATCTCTATTACCACACATATGTTGGCTCGCACCAGTATCCAAATACCACTCAATCTCTTGAATGACATTTTCATTTGTACACACAAATGCATTTAACTCCTCCTTTGTCTGCTTCTTGTTCTTCTTTTTACTCTTATTTAATCTGCACTGTGAAGATATATGCCCCTTTTTCTTACAAGTAAAACACTCTCTAGTGTCCTTCTTGTTGCAAGATTTCGAAAAATGACCAGTTTGACCACAATTAAAACATTTAATGGATGACACAATTGAATTTCTGTGAACAATTAGTGCAACTGCTCTATCACTTGAGTTTAATCTCTCTTCTTCAATTAATAATCTCGAAGTTACTTCATTTAATGTTTGTTTCTCAACTGGTACAGACTCCCATGCAGATCGGAAATGATTAAAATGATCTGGAAGTGACATAAGTATCTTTGTGATAACCATTTTGTCTCTCAGTTCTTCTCCTGCTAATTTAAGTTTGGTTTTAATACCTTCAATTCTAGAGAAAATCTTGCTCAACTCTTCATTTCCCTCAACAGTCATATTAAAAAACTTGTGTTGTAACAAATGTACACTCACAGTGGATTCTTTATCATAAACAGACTTTAATTTAGACCACATCTCACATGATGTTGTGCATGAAAATAAATATGTAAGTGGTTCCTCCTCCATCCTTGTAACAATAATTTCTTGTGCTTTGGCATCAAGTTCTGCCATTTACTTGCATTAGTTGCATCTGATGGACAAGCCTCTTCGCCAGTAGTTACTTTCAGCACTCCTCTGCTTCTCAATATAACCTCAGTTTGGAATCTCCATATTGGCCAGTTAACTATACCACTTAATTTTATAGTGTTGGATAAACTCACACTCTCCATGATATATTACTCTCTTTGTTATTAGACTCAATTCACTCAAGAAATAACAAATAACACTATAACAATAGGATTTGCCAGGGCCCATAACCTGTTGTTTATTTGTCTCTTTTGATATAGTTAAATAATTTCTGTTGTTTATAATGTTTATATTTATTTTCTGAATTTTCTCAAAATACAATCTCCAGAATTCTCGAATAACAACTACTATCTCTATAGTTACATTTCCTGCGGAAGTATATAGGATTGCCAACTTGATCAAATTTATTATTGCCAATCCAATAATATTAAAAGCCTAGTCTTCAAGAATAGCATTAATTTCACTGACCTGGGTTATTGGAAGCAGTTCGTATTTTCTCTGAGTACAAAATTGCGTAAACACTGAGGAACGCGTGTTTATTATGTTACACGGTTTGACAATTTTAATATCTTCCCTTATTTCCGTTAAAAATTTTACACCGAAACGTTTATTTTGACACATTTTTAAAATGACGTTTAAATTTTTTTAGACAACAGTAAAAATGTTTATTGTTTTCATGGTAACCGTTACTATGGCCAAAATTTTGTCGCTGAAAAAATGGGTAGGTTCCTAATTTGAACGTTTTGATTGGTCATCAGGGTCGAGAAAATTTTATAAACAAAAAATTGTCGATTGAAAATTTTCGTTCATTGTTGAATGACGGCACGCTATTGGTCGAAATATCTATGAGTGGAATAGTCGAAAAAAAAATAATTTTAAAGAATGACATCGGCTTAAATTGTTAACCTGCTAAGTCCATTTTAACCAATTTTACAGGAGAGGCAAAAAACGTTTTTGCAACAATTATTTTTGATCATAATTAATGAACTGCGTTTTAAATTATTCTTTACCAACATAGAAAGTATTCTAGTAAAAAAAAATATAAAAATTATTATGATAATTGTATTTTATAGTATTTTTTTGGAGATAGCTAGTTATCAATGTTTTAAAGTAGTTTAATAATGGACTTATCTGTCTAGTGCAATAAAATACGCATTATTTTATACGTAAAGTAACTTTAGTAATAACTCTAGATAGAAAAAGTATGGAAAGAATATTATATTTATATTCATGGGGGAGAAATTTATAAAATTTGTGGTAGTCTACCAGCAAAGTTTTCTTAATTGCTTGAAGGTCTTCATATTTTTTAGCGGTTATTTTACGTCTTTCAGGGTATAGCTGCTTCAGTTCTTCCCAAGAATGTGTGCTAATTTTGGTGTTTTTCCGTTGAGGAATTGCTTTCCATTCATCCACGAAGCTGGCTTTGTAATAAATTTCACCTCCAGGTGTGTACCTCAAAGCACGAATATCTGAGACTTTCAAATCACCTTTACCTCTTCCTGGACGGATTGTTTTATAACACAGAATTGAGTCAAAATTTAAAAAGAAATCATGCGTCAAGTATTTTACTTGGTAGGAAGCAGGTTTTTTTCTTGCTTTCTGGCATATAGGTACATAATCCGCTGGTAGATTAATAATTCCATCTGTATATGGCCAGGTTCAAGATATTTTTGCTCTATTACTAAGTTATGGGCAATTGCTACATTTAATAGAACATTGGCCATAACAGCGTTGCGGTTTTGGTACCCGCAACCACTTGTGTACATTATAATCGTGCTCCTTTCATCAGTATCTGCTGGGATGTTGGGTAATATCTTTTGTTCTACAAAATACATCCAAATACTTGCAAATTCCTCAGCACCAAGGCCTCCTGCACACTCATTCCACACAAAACAATAAGCATCGGAATTCACTAAGTTGTAGAAACACAGATTGTGTACTTGGAGCTTTGTTTTGTAGTATAGTGTGGAAACTTTTGATTTTGAGCCATTAACACAGCTTGTAAGTCTGCTGTAAAAACGTATTTTTGCCCCTTTTTATCCTTTTCCTTCTCTTGTCTTGCCTCCATTTTCCGCTGTACGTGCCTATTAAATTCATCTTCTGAAACTTGCCCCATTCTATAGCTAACACACTTCTCGCATTCATCTTTTTTAGGGCGGAAAAGTGCAAAGTTTTTTTCATCAAAAGCTTTAGAGAACGATGCTATCGAAAGGGGCTCTTGTTTCTTTGCTCTGCACGAGTCTTTGACATAAAATTCGTAAACACTCTGTCGAGATTGCCATTCAGCCAGAAGATATTTTTTTGAGATGTTGATCTACAATTGTGTAACTCCATAACTGGTAAAGCATCTAAAAATTGGAACAGACACTCCTGACGATCTTTGAAAGGTTGCATTCCACTAGTTGACTGGCGTGGTGCTTTAACCATTTATACAAACTCTTATATAACGTTTTTCTTGTTTCTAATGGGCTTCTTCATAAACTTAAAAAATATAACAAAAATTTTACCTTTTATTGTTGATTACGATACAAAATACAATAAAATACAATGGAATTACTTCTTGTAACGTAATTACAAGCGTGGGAATCACGGTCCGCAATTACTAATAACTAAGTAACGCCTACAGTATCGGAAATCACACAACAGACTGTTACATCTAAGCTGATACCCGAAAGGTATCAGCGATGGCTCTCGAAGGTAGTGCGATTTGAGACGGCGGTAAAATTTGACTTCTTGCGGACTGACAGCCCGCGCGCGTGTAACGGAAGGTTAAGAAGGTCGCTTTTTTCGTAGACATTTTTGGCATACTTTCTAGAATTCGTGAATGGTATGAATGTCCATGAATATCACTGATCTAGGAGGCACATTTTGTAATAACTTGTTTGTAAACCAACTTTCAAACAATTGTGCGTTCATATCTTAATAATAATCAGCACTACATTTGACGATGTTTTTAGCCGACAAAAATAAGCAGTTTGGCACCCATCCATCCTCGGTGCCAGCGTGTAGAACTATCACCCTTTTCCCTCGAAACGGTGAAGTAGCCAAACAACAATTTCCAGAATGACCTACCCAACCCATGGCTCCAACATCGTGTATATCATACCAGGTTTCATCAAGGTAGATCAAGCTTCGACTTTTCTGTCTATATTGCCTCAGTTGACCGATAAATTTTCTTCTTAAGACATCCATATGCAACGAGTCTAACATTTTAGCTCGCTTGTCAATTTTTTTAAAAGAAAAACCCATACGCAATAGTAATTTACGTAAAGTCTCTCTTCTATAGTTGAAAGGAAGTTCACGTTGGTGAAATTCACGTATTAGCGAATCTAGTGTCGGAACATATCTCTTATAAATTGAATTAATAGTCGCTTTTATTTGTTCTTTTATTATGATGTCTAAGGTATCATCTATTGTTCTAACCGACGTTACTTTTCTTGCTAAAGCTTCTTCCGACTGTGTTACTATCTTATGAATAGTGCTATAGTGCTATAGGGCTTCTTTAATAAATCAGCCGTTAATTTAATCGCATTCACCTGACCGCGCTCTACAAAAGAAGAATGCAACGTTCAAATTAACTGCTTACAGTCTTATGATAGATGCACTCTCGTATTCGTGCCTGTGTTGAGGAGATTGACAAAGAACTGAGGGGTCAATTTTGGTTGTCAAACAAAAATATCTATCAATTAACCTGCAATGTCATCAACCTTATGAGGAACTCGTGCAAGCTGTCCATCTTGCGGAATAACATCGTCCACAACAATAATTTCATCGTCTTCGTCCACATTAATGACATCAATTTCTTCTTGATTATCACTATGTGTTGCATAATTTCGCCACATATTAATATAGTTTAATAAAATACACTTTTCAAAGCACTCTGATGCACTTGTTCACACAAGAAAACTTGGACTGAACTGAAGAGTCCAGACACCTACATTTTATGCTTGTACATGGGTACTTCTCATAAAACTCTGAAATTTAGTAAAATGAATTATAAATTTTTTTTTAAATTAATTTGTACTGTTTTTCTGACAATTTTTTAATACTCATGTTTTTAGATTTTAATATTTGGGCTCTAACAATATCATGATGACGTAAATAAAGTACACCTGTATGAAGTGTGATTTGTTGCCTAGCCCCGCCAAAATGGACTGCTTGGATCTCTTCATTGTATTTAGAGCAATAATTTTCTCTAAAATCAATATGAATAAGAATTTTATTCTCAGTCAAACTGTTTAGGTTCTCAAATGGTCTGATACTAGTGAGCTATTATGGTGGCAACGTGTTGAAAGAAAGAGGGTACTGTTTCTTCTAAATGTTGTACTAATTCCCTAATAGGAAGCTTTATTTCCTTTTTGATCGGCTTACATACGGCCTTCATCTTTCCATTTTTTTCAAACGAAATACTTTGACATATCCACTTTACAATTTTCACAGTCTCTCGACAAAGATTTGCTTGAATGAACGTCGCTTGTTTTCATAGCTAAGAATCTTGTTAAATTGCTGCTAGGAAGTGCTTTATTTTGGTGTAGCTTCATAATTGTCAATTGGACATTTGCATGGATTACACAGTTGCAAGTATTTCAGTCTTTTATATTCGCCCAAGTCACCCAGAAAAGTCGAAATCTGCAGAATGTTGCTAAGCTCACTTTATATTTAACTGTAGTCGGAAACTTTTTGTGCAAATTTTTCATAGTGTCACTTAACAAACGTTTTTGTTTTACTTGTCTCTTTGATCTGATAAAATCATTCTTTCCTGGACGCATCCTGGAATTTTCATCTTTCTCTAAAAAGTCTGTAACTTATTCAATTTTTATAAGTCGAGCATTTATTTTCTGCTATTTTTGTAGGTTTCATGTTTAAAAAACCATTTTGATAAATACAGCAATTTGTGCTTTTTTAAAAGGTCTGGTTTTAGAATTTGAAGGTATTTTTTCTTGTCTCTATGCTTTTTAAAAGAGTGTAGCTATTTTTTAGTTGTTTAGTAATAACTTCCGAAAAAAGAAGCTTTTTTTCACGATCTCAGACACTTGCAGTTCTTTATAAGTTATGACACTTTAGCTTCAGGAGACGATAGAATGTTTTTGATTTGCCTTTGGCATCTCTTACGATACTTTTCTTTTTTTTCTTATTTCTTCTTTCAAACTTTCCTGTAAATTGGCTTTTTTGCATAAAGTATTGCCCTACGCTTTCGTAGTTGCTTTCTTCTTTGTTCAGATACCATGCTCTGACGCTTAATATTATTTTGAGAGGCGGGTTCTATAGAAGATCCTGTACTAGAAGGTGATGCTTCATTTAATAGTCTTGCCAAATTCTTACGTACTTTTAATTTTGTTGTCTCTATATGTTTTACTATTCTTCTTCCAATTTTTTTCTTTTTAGTCTTTTTTGTCGAGCACTCATATCAGATATAGATTTCACCTGACCTTTCTCTTTTTTTTAACGTATTTAATCCTTTCTTTTTGGTGAAGATTTTTAAACTTTCGGGATCAGATTTCATTTTTTCCCGGCGCTTGTCGTATTCCTTCTTCTTTAAATTTAGTTTTTGCATCAGACAACTTTTTTCTTGACATTATTTGGCTCTAAGGCTTACATAAGCAAAGAAATAAAAAAGCTAAGATGAACTACTTCAAAAGTCATTACCTCATAAATCGTCAATCCCTCATTTCATATTGAAGTGAGGGAATGACCAAAAAAATCTAGCAACGTAATCATTTGCTACATCTGAATTTTTGTGTGAGTTTACTACCCCTAAGAACGTACTTTACTGAGCAATTAATATTTAGATTTCGTAATTACCCGATTTTTTTTTCGATGTGAGGGAATGGCGGTAAAAAATGTAATGTTTGAATAACTTCAACGAAATCTTCTGTCAATAAATACTCTAACATGTACTTGAATTATGAATTACCCATTAGATTGGATTCGATTTTAAATGCCTCTTTACCTGCTTTTCGATGACACTGTGAACATTATCTCCTTCGTTTTGAGAATGTCCATGTATCAGATATTTGTGTGTGATAGTGTCAATATTCAATGTTGTCACTGCGTATAAGTATGTAGCAAGTAAATACTTATTTTTCTGCTGTCCGCAGCAGCAATATTTGAAGTTGTTTCGGCTGTTTCCGTTACAGCCTGCATGTATTTAAGTACACAACTACCTATTTCTATTGCACCGCGTTTCCCTTCTGTCTCATTCCAGAAATAACAGTTTACATTTTTGGCATTTAGGTCGCTTATGGTGAAGTTGTAACAGTTAAGTTTGCTTTTGTAGTAAAACGACGACACTTGACCTCTGGGAACTGGCATGACGGCTTGTAAATCGTATACTGCAACATGGGTACCATTCGCATTTATTTTATCGGCTTCTTTTTTTTTCTCGAGAAAGCTCTTTTTCTTTTAGGTGAAGCTTATACGCATCTATCAAATTCGCTTTTCCTTGTTCATCTGAATTTTTAAAGGATTCACAGACGTCGCCCTGATCCTTTTTTGGTGAAAAAAAAGAGATGTTGAACTCACCATTGAATATGCGATTAAACATCACCGAATTCGCAGAAGGAAGCTGCCGCGTTTCACAATCTTCTTTATAGTCACGGTACAGATCAGCTAAACTTTTACTACCCTCAATATATTGACGGGTGGTTTGGGCCCTTAAATAATGTGATTCTATTCTCGGTATAGCATTGATAAAATTTCTTACACCATCTTTGATTGCAGGATCAACCTTAGGCTGGTTTCCATGTCTTCCCCTTTGGTCATTGTCCAAGAAGCCACTTTCAGTTTTCTCCATTAAAGCTGTTCTAATCGGTCGATCATTTACATCCAGAGTCGCCTTAAAAAATGTCTTGCATACTCTAATACGATTATCGTTGATGGTAAAATAGAAAGCCGAGTTCATGCTTCGAAAATCTTGCGTACTTGAATACCTATATTTTCGTTTTATAGTTTCAGCGTGGGTAACGATGAATTCTCTTTGCCGTTGTACATCTCCTAGTTTCCAGTAACTAGAAAACAGGTTTTCTCTGGCTGTCTCGTCTATTTTTGCGCTGCACTTCAATCTGCACTTATCCCCACAAGAAGGATGTAATCTTTTTGCTGGGAATTCTTTTTTAGTTTTTGAAGAGGATACATAAGCCTTCCCACAATTCCTTCGATATTTACTTTTCTTAACATTCCACTTGTCGGGGTTTACTTTTCTTTTTTTACTCTTTGGCCCTTCTTCATCTGCTAAATTTTCATTCTCAACGAGTTCCACTACACTGTCAGAGGAACTGCTAGGACTCTTACTGTAATGTGGATGAGCATCTGAATCGTCTATGTCGCTTTCACCACTGTGTTTAGGTGAGATGTAATAGTTGTTTCTACCGAGTTTTTTAAAACGTAGGAGAGTCGGGCGCTCAGAATTACACGGCACATTGACACTTAAGGTTTTGTTAATTCTGCCGTTTTCAATCAAATTCTCAACCAAAATTTGATTTGGTGATGGAATGGCAAACTCAGAGGTTTCCTTATCTTTTGTGGCATTTTCAGCGACGGCACTGCATTGTACGTCACTGACGATTGAAGATGATTTTTCATAACCTACGCACTTTCAATTTCTCAGCTGCCAGTTTTAAAATATTAGCGGTCCTTCCTTGTGATTGATTCATCGTTTCTAGAGAAATAAAAATAATCCGATGTAAAAACAACAAAGCATAGCCGCCGCGGCGGAAAATCCCAAGTTTAGCTTAAGTATATTTGGTAAGTATCATTTACCAAACAAATAATTCGTCAAAAGTGACGCAACTTAAAATATAAATAACAGAGTCACTTACCTTAATTTTCTTAAATGACACAATTCAAATTAATCCACTGTCGTCTGCAAATATCAGTTTACAAAACTGTATCAACTCAAATTCTTTCAATGTAGTTTCGATCTTTAAAAACGACACAACTCAAAATAATGCGGTTTTGATCTTCGACAAGCAACCGCTTTTCTTCAAGTTCAGAGCACAACTACCGATTGTGTCACTTTTGTTGGATATAGATTTCCAGTTTAGAAACTTCAAAAATGACACAAGCGCCATCTAGCCCACACCATTGTAAGCTAAGTTGAAACACTTTTGATGATTGACGTAGGGGTGTTTGGTAGTCTCATTCATGGCGTTAACTCAAAAAATGTGAATTTCGAGTTGTGTCACTTTTGAAGCAAGGGTGCGAAATGTTCTCTAAAATGGACTCCAGGAAAAACGAAGAACAGTTGGTATTAAAGTCCTCACAGCTGATATGAAACATTTCGATAACATCGCGGGACGACGAAACACGGCGGTCGCGCTGATCCCTCGTGAGAGTGTGTGGAACAAAACGAGCGCACACTTTTCTCTTTTGCAAATCTCGTGTTAAAATTCGCTGCAAGATGGTTTTGGGTATTCCTGTATTCTGTTCTATCATTCTACACGGTAACCGACGATCTTGAAGCAGCTGGTTCCGGACCCTCTCGGTGTTGTTCTCCGTTCGAGTGCTTGTCGGCCGGCCTGCCCTCTCGTCGTTTTCGAAGGAGGCTCTCCCACTTTTAAAACGCTTGTGCCACTCGAAAACGGTGGTTTTACCTAAACATGAGCCATCAAAATCACGTTTCAGTTGGTGTTGAACCACAATTAATGAAAATTTTTATCACTGTTCGTTGTTTTTTAATTACGTCTAGATCCATTTTGTAACGTACAACAAAAACACAACGCACGCGTACTGTCACTACACCAACACTACGCAACCAAATCGAATAAAGTTTTGCAGATGTGTTCAGAAAGGTTAGAACTATCACCACCAGAAGTTTCATGACGATAGTGCCACTGGTTTCGTTTTTACGCGATCAGTTCGGGAACTTACGGGACGGACCTTGTATTACTAGGTCAGGTTTTTGAACTGTTGTGACTCCGGTTTCGACCATATTCCAGATATCACCAGGACCAAAACTGCATCGGTGTAGGACAGATTTTAAATGATGAAAAAATGCTTCAACGTTAGTCTGATTAAAACTAGAAGCCCGTGCTAAACTTGTGGCCTCGGGTTTTCGAATGCTGAGTTCTAAATGGCTCTTTAAGTACCCTGAAAACCAGTCTTCTCCGGCAATTTTTTGTTTTGTCCATGAATTTGGCATTTTAATTTTAAGAGCAGTGGCATATTCAAATGCAGGCAATTTAACTTCCTTCGGAGAGAGACTGTAATATATATCAGAAGGTTTCTTTAAATATTCCACAAGACTTATTTCTTGTTCGTCCGTAAACACCTGTAAATAAAAAAAAACCATTGAAGCACTAAGATCATATTTATATAAATCTATATACAGTAATGTTCGGTTAAAGCAAACTGAGCGGGACCCACAAAAACAAATTAATTATTTAAAATAATCGATTATATTAGTTTGTATATATGACTCTACTTCAGCTAATTTATTAAAAATATGTTGTGGAGTACTGCGAATTGTATCTGATGTAGTTGGTACGGATATTGGTATGTTTTCGATTTCTTCATTTTTTTCTTTTGTCTCATCAAAATTTTTCTATTCTATATCAGCAATGATGTCACTGTCATTCAAACATTCTACCTTTACTAGATTGTCATCAACGTGGACATATTCATTAAAATCATAACCATATTGACCGAATTTATCGTTGTTGTCTTCTTGCCCATTTCTTTTAAGCCAGTCACTTAGGGGTAGATCATCACCTGAATCAGACTGATTTTCTTCCTCAACAAATCCCCCTTCCTTTCCCTTTTCCTCATTTCCGTACGTATTAACGGAAATTTCCAACTTTCGGATTTGGTTAATATGTCTTTTTAAAATTTTTCCTTCGCTAACTTTGCAAAGATATGTTACCGCCCCTATACGTTTTACAATGTTCGCTTCAATCCACCTCGGATTATTTATGTCCGTTTAATCTTTTACTAATACTCTATCTCCTATTTTTAAATTTCTAATTTTTCCCTTAGAATTTCGTTCTTCAAATTCCCGTTTAGATTGCTTTATACTATCAAGTCTCGTTCTAATCTTACGGTTGAACATTAATTCTGCAGGTGATACCTGTGTTGTAGAATGTGGTGTCGTATTGTAAGTTAGAATTAGTCTGGCTATTAAAGTCTCTAATTTTACGTTTATGTTATTTTTATCTTTTAGTGCACTATTTAACTTGGTCTTTGCGATTCTAACCGCTACTTCCGCAAAACCATTGCTTTGAGCGTTGTAATGTGATATAGTTTTGTGATTAATTCCGTTCGATTTAGAAAAATGTTCTGTTTCTTTTGAGACTAATGATCGCCCATTATCAGAAATAACTGTCTTTTGTAATCCAAGCCTTGCAAAACATTCGCGTAACTTATCGATTGTCTGAATACTACTAATATTCCGTTCTGTATATATTTCTAACCATTTCGTGAACTTATCAATAATAACCAAAAAATTTCTGTTCTTAAATAAAAAATAATCTATGTGAACTATTTCAAAAGGTTCGATTGCCTTTAGCCATGGTATATTTACTTTCTCGGGACTCGGATTAAAACTCATACAACTAACATAAGATTTACACAAATTCTCGATCGATTTATCAATTCCCGGAAACTAAACGTACGATCTCCCCAACGCCTTCATTTTTACTATGCCTACGTGACCATTGTGTATTTCTTTAAGAACTGTTTCTTGTAATTTGCTTGGAATGACTATTCTATGACCTAAATCTAACTCTAATCTACGATTATAAAATGGTTGTAACTCTTGCTCGACCCGATTCGGCCACCCATTCGATATATATGTTTTGACTAATTTTAAAGTAATGTCTAAATTCGTTTCCTTTCTCACCCTATCGTTGTCTATTAACTGATTTATACTAGAAAAGTATATCCCACTATCCTTTATTTCCTCTTCTGTCAAATCTATTGCTATCGGTAATCGTGATAAACAATCCGCTACTTTATTTTCCGTTCCCTTTATATGTTGAATATCAAAATCGAAATTAGATAAGAAAAGTGCGTAACGCTTGATTCTTTCGCATATAATTGATTCAATTGCTTACTGCCGAATATTGATATCAATGATTTTTGATCAGTTTTCAATAGAAATTTCTTACCGTATACGTAATCACGCAATTTTGAAATTCCATAGTAACATGCTAACGCTTCTTTATCTACGGTTGGGTAATTCCTTTTCGCCTTTGTATATGTTCGTGATATACAAACAACAGTTTTCTCTACCCCTTCAATGATATGACTTAATACCGCTGATATGCCCTGCTCTGATGCACCTGTTATTATTACTACTGGTAAATCTGGATTGAAATATGTCAAAACTTTGTGCGATGAAATTACTTCTTTTACTTTTTTAAACGCCTGATCTGCCTCTTTGTTCCAAATAAATTTTCTATTTTTTTCTAACAATTTATATAGCGGTGCCATTATAGTAGACATATGTTCCACAAACTTGTTGTAATATATCGCTATTCCGATAAAACTACGAAGCTGATCTACATTCTTTGGTACTGGAACCTCTCTAAGTGCTTTCGTTTTGGTTTCATTTATCGTCAGACCTTCCTTCGTTAAATCAGAACCTAAATATGAGATCTTTTCCTGTAGGAATTTACATTTCCTCAAATTGATAGTTAATCCCGATTCTTTAAAAATATTGAATACCTTAGTCAAAGTTTCTAAATGATTCTCTTTATCTCTGTGCCCTATCAAAATATCGTCTTGGAACACTTTGACATTATCAATTCCTTGGAATAATTGCTCTATGTATTTTTGGCAATAAAAACTAGCGCATTTAATTCCGAATGGTAATCTTGTAACTTTATATAACCCTTTGTGTGTGGACCATGTTACAAAATTTTGTGACTTATCACTTAACCTGAATTGATTGTACGCTAATTTCAGATCGATTTTTGAAAATAACTGATTACCGCTTAAAGATTGAAAAATGCTCTCTATTTTTGGTAATGGGTAATATGTATCCTTTTTATTTAGTCTTTTATAATTCCCACATAATCTAACGTCCCCGTCCTCTTTCATTACCGGTACTATCGGTGATGACCAGTTTGATGTAATTACAGGAATTATTATACCCTCCGACTCTAGTTTTTGCAATTCTTGCTCGACTTTATCCTTCAATGTTATAGGTATTGAGTACGGTGTTTGATGATTAGGTTTAGCATCAGGGATAAGTTCTATAGTGATCTCTGCATTTTTAAATGTACCTATTTTGTCCGTACAAACAGCTGGAAAATGGTGTGAGAGTCGCTCCGACACGGTTACTTCGTTAACACTACGTACGCTATTTACATTGAACGTATTTACAAAATCTCTCCCTAATATACCTACTGCTGCCCCTTCTATTACATAGATATTTAATGTCTCTATTCGATTCTTATATTCTACCTTAGCCTTAATATACCCTAATGGTTTAATTGATTCACCCGTATAACCACTAAAATGTATTACTGATTTATGTATTTGTTCCCTATTATAATATGTATTATAAGTTTCTAAACTGATTGCCGTTACCGCGGATCCCGTATCCAACTCCATATCTATCTGATTGTTGTTCACTTTTAGTTTTATGGTAATTAGTTCATGACTTACTTTGCGATTGGACTTAATGTTCGCAATTGTTTCGAATGTATTCACGTTGCTGTTGACCTGTTCGTTTAATTGATATATTTTCGATGCCTTACGTATAACCTTGAGACGTCCTCTCTTCTTACACTTGTCACATATATAGTCTTTGTATTTACATTCGCCGCCATGTTCTTTACCACAATGTCGACACTTCCGGGAGCCATTTTGATATCCATTTCCGTTTCTTTCTCTTTGCGCATGATTCTTCCATTTCCCATTGCCTTTGTCGTCGTTTCTTCTTTTTTCTTTACTATTTGTTTGATTTGTTTGCTCTCTTTGTCTTGTATACATTATATTTTGATTAGTCTGTTGTGAATTCTGGATTGCCGCTATATCTAGAATATTCTCCATTTTCGTATCGGTCTTTCCTTCCACTAATCTATCCAATATTGGACCCGTTTTCATGCCAGATATGAATTTATCTTTGATTATATTTTCTAAATCTATGAATTGACAATTAATGGCTAACCTTTTTATTCTTATGTACCAGTCTTGAATGGACTCTTCGCTGCCTTGATGTACTTTGTAGAATTGGATTCTTTCTCTGTATACGTTGACTCTGGGACTGTAGTGCGATTTCAATAAAGTTGTTAATTCTTCGAATGACTTGTCTTTCGGTTTCAACGGAAAACACCTATCTCTTATGGTTTTGTATACCTCTGTTGTAACCAAACTTATCAACATTGCTACCTTTGTTCGTTCTTCTTCTATGCCGTTTATTAAACAATATTGTTCGAATTGTTCAATATAAATTGAGAAGTCATCTTGTTCATGAAATTGTTCAATTACACCAATAATCCCATTTACACGTGCAATTCGACCATCTCTTGTGTCTCCATCACGTGGTTGATTCGTGTTCGTCGCCATATTTGTTGTCTTCTCCTTTGTCCGGTGATCACGATTTATTTTCCACTGTTTTCACAATAATCGTTTTACTTTTCAATTTTATTTATTTGTTTATCCTCGTCGCCAATTATGATGTATCTTGGGAAGCGTATATTGAAGCCACTTTTTATTTTATTTTATAACTTCTATTTATTAACAAACATTACACATCAGAACAACGTTCACTGACCGTTCTCTATTCACAAGTGTTCGTTGTCCGGTTGTCCTTCACATGCATCCCTTATATCCCAAGAGTGGGGTAAGTATATTTGGTTGCATACACATCAATTCAGATGCAAGCATTTTTACGAAGTTTAGTCGCGTCATTGTATTTGCTGGGTATGAGGTGTACATAATATATACATTTGCACTAGCGATATCTAGGAAGTTGAAAAATATAGCCATAGGCCATCCACGGGTTCTATGACTGCTTGTGTATTTGGCGCATTTTTCATCCATTGCGTCTACACCACCTTTGGTTAAACTATAATAAAATATAATTTCCGATTTTCCGGTTTCTGTATAACTGCCTTGTTCTTTTTTGGTGTACATGACACTAATGCTGTATCCTTAGTAAACCCGTAAATAGTGTCTCCAACTTTACGATCTTTATGAGGTAGAAAGTTAGTGGGTATTTCCCTCTTATTTTTTTTAAGAGTTCCTACAAACGTCAAGCCGTTTTTGAGTAATATCTGTGTAAGTTAAATTGACGAAAACCAATTGTCGGCCGTTGTATTGATGTTTATGTTATAGAGTGGTTTGGATAATCGGATAACCGACTGAGTAGACTTGCTAATTTTTTTCTCATTCGGGTCCAAACCACGACTGTCGCTGTCCTTTCCTATATATATATATTAGGGTGGTCGTTAAAAATTATTTTTTTTCAGCCGCCCTAAAAAAACGTTCCTTTTGATGAAAAAATACGGGAGAATTTATATATATTAGGGTGGTCGTTAAAAATTAAATTTTTTCAGGCGCCCTAAAAAACCTTACTCTTGATAAAAAATACTGGGGAATTTTTTTCTTTTTTTTTGGACAACAAGAACACGTGCCCCGAGCCCTTTGAAGATTATTTCTTCATAAAACCACAGTTTTTGCATAATATCTCTTGAAGTCGGCGGATTTGAGAAAAAATCATTAAAAGTGATTTCATAGAAATAAAATTCTCCACAAAAAGGTCTCTTTTAATTTTTTCATAAAGTTGATATTTATAGATAATACACTCAATAACTCCATAAAATCAAAATATGCAGACGTATAAACGTATTTTTTTCGGAAATAAAAACCATTAAATTAATAGTTGTGAATTTGACTTAAGTTACAAAATGGTTTTTATTTCCGAAAAAAATACGTTTATATGTCTGAAATTTTTGATTTTATGGAGTTATTGGGTTTACTATTGAAAATATCTCCATAAATATGAACTTTATGAAAAAATCAAAAGACACCTTTTCTGTCGAGAATTTTATTTCTATGAAATTGCTTTCAATGATTTTTTCTCAAATCCGTTTACTTTTAGAAATGTTTTGAAAAAACTGTAATTTCATGAAGAAATAATCTACAAAGGGCCTGCGGCACGTGTTCTTGTTGTCCAAAGAAAAGAAAAAAATTCCCCCGTATTTTTTCATCAAGAGGAAGGGTTTTTTTAGGGCGTCTGAAAAAATTAATTT
>JAEDXX010000624.1:0-19691 GCA_021725515.1 Epicauta chinensis
CAGATGCTCTCGATACCTAACCGTAGCTGCTTGAAATTTTAACCTAATAAAGGATGAAACAAAAACCGTAATAACAATGCCATCTCTTTATCAGACCCGGAACTTTTCACTCCACCCTCGTATATCTTTTTATGTTGAGTACATCTGACCATATTGCCCTCTATGATATATAAATAATATTTGATCAAATTTTAAGGTAAATTTGTTGAGAAACGAAATTCGAGATGTTGAATTGAATATCCAACAAGGCTTAACATGCATCAATTGGTTATCATTAAGTATACAAAAATATTGTTATAAATGTAATTTAAAAATTAATTATTTGGATACGATCTATAATCAAATCGATCATATAGAAAAAGAGATAATGAACAAAAAAATTGAACAATTAAAAAATTACAATCTATTCTATTACAATAATAATAATAATAATAATAATAATAATAATAATAGTGAAGCAACAGTAATGAACTTTAAAGAATACTTTCAAGAAATTGAAAAATTACGTATAAAATTAATCGATGAAATGAAACAGATTTACGAGACAATCGGTTTGAATTTAATCAAAATTGAAACATTAATCTTAAATACGAATACAGGTAAATCGAATTTAATGAAATTAACCTATCAATATTGGGAGAATGAGATTTATAAAGGCTTAACCAATTTTATTATCAATAATTTAAATTATTTCTTAATGAAATTACAATCGAACGAACCATTATTTCAAATTGATGTTGTTTTAATCAAACCGGATATTTATATAGCACCGACAATTGTTGAAATTATCAATATAATTAAGAGGAGTTTAAAAGATTTTTTGCAATGTTTAAAAGTATTTATACGTTGGATGGATGGTAGTTGTCTACAATGTCCCTATGAGAGTAATTTTACATTTTTCAATGATATCATCTATAATGATGAAGTAAATGATTTGATAACGAAAATACAATATTCCACACAAATGTCGATATTGAATATACAGAAACATCTACAGAAATTCAAACGTTATCGTAATTTATGGGTGTTTGATAAACTAGCAACTTGTCAACAATTCCTCGATGAATATCGGGGCGATTTAATAAAATACGATGAGAAATTTCTATTTTATTCCAATCTAATTAACGATATAAATCAATCGCACGATTACAACGATATTAATTGTATACGTTTGAATTTGAAACCGTTTTACACCAATGTTTTACAACATATCAACGAATGGCGTACGATTCTAGCACAATCATTAGATAAATCGACCAAACAATCGATGGTTAATATGAAATTAATGATAGACGAATTGAGTAAACAATTAAATCTACCCATAAATAATTTTGACGATTTCAAAATTGTCACCGAAACGATTCGGAAGATATCCAATAAAAACATAGCAATTGAACTGAAATATCGGAATTATCAACATATTTACCTGTTATTGAAACAACACCAATTAGATTATGATCGCGATAATGAAGCTTTCGCTGATCTATTAGAAGAAATCTGGTTTAAACTCAAATCAACAGCAATTGATCGTTATATAAAACTAACACCAACTCGTGAGAATTATTGCCGAATTACTGTTGAACAAATTAATGAATTTTTAGAGGTTTTGGCGAGATTCATCGAAAAATACAATACTGAAGGCCCCGGTGGTGTTACCAATGATCTCGATACAGGTCTACAATTGATTGATGATTATCAAGACGAATTTCACATGCTAGAACAACAACGGCAAAATTTCATCGAATTAGAATATTTATTTAATCTAGAAACAATCGATTATTCCGATTATTTAAATTGTAAAGCTAACTACGAATCGTTGAAGATCTTATATAAATTTTATAATAAATTCAAACAATCTAAAGAGATTTGGGGACGCACCTCATGGTCGGATTTAAATACAGAAGTTTTAATGACCAATATCGACAATTTCATTGAAGATTTCAAGAGAATCGCGCCACATATCCGAGAGTTACCAACGGGGGACGTTATTGTAGAGAAATTGGAACAATTCAAGGCGACAGTACCGTTAATGTTGTTGTTGAAGAATCCGGCAATGCGGCAACGGCACTGGTTCAAATTGATGGCATTAACTGGTGTTGAATTCGATTTGGCGATGTTCAAATTGAACGATTTATTCCAAATGGATTTGTATAAATTTGAGTATGAAATCGATGATATTATTCTGTATGCAACCAATGAGTTGGTGATTGAACAGAATCTCGCTAGAATCTCTGAGAAATGGTTAAATCTCGATTTTATCATAAAAAACTACAAAGATTATTTTATTATCGATTTAATCGAGAATCTTTTACAAATCTTAGATGATGATCTGATCATTTTGAATACGATGTCGATATCGCGTTACAAGCAACCGTTTTGTGATGAAATCAAATATTGGCAAAAATTACTGATTGAAGTCAATCAAGTCATTGAAGCATTACTGTTTTTACAAAACAAATGGATCGGTTTAGAGAATCTTTTCAATAATAATGATGATTTACAAACCGAATTACCTGAAGCGTTCGAAATCTTCAACTATACGAATCAGAGTTTTATTGTGACGATCGATGAAATCCGTACGCAACCGAATATTTTAGAATATTGTAAAAATTTGGGGATTCTCGAACAATTCTCGGATCTACAGAATCGTTTCGATAATTGTCGCCGTTCGTTGGGTCGTTATTTCGATTTGAAACGCCAAAAATTCCCCAGATTCTATTTCTTATCGGATGATGAATTATTCACGATTATCAGTAATAATGACGATTTCTCAATTATTGAAACGGTCATAGTGAAATTGTTTAACAATATCAAATCGTTTCGTTTCGATGCAGAGAATAGGGCGATAACAGCACTAATATCATCCGATAATGAGATTTTAGAACTGATAAATCCGGTACAATTCACTAGAAACGTTGAAATTTGGTTGAATAATGTTGTACGCGAAATGCTGAAAACTGTACGTTTTCTCCTGAAACGTGCAATCTTAGATTATGGTCAAATCTACCACAAATCACGTACTGAATATTTGTTTAAATATCAAACGATAATTTGTTTAACAAACAATCTGATTTGGTGGACGTTAGAAGTTGAGTATGTTTTACAACGCAACGAATCAAAATATTTGCAACAATTAAACCAACAATTGGACGATATTTTAACGGTGTTACGGCGAGATTTAACAAAATTCGAATATTTGAAATTACGACAAATCCTAATTGTGGACATCCATCAACGGGATATTACCGAAAATTTGATTTTATTGAATCTGAAGAATATCAAAGATTTCGAATGGACCAAACAATTACGCTTCTATTGGTCGAATAATTTAGATAATTTAATTATAAAACAATTACACGCAACATTTGATTACGGTTACGAATTTATGGGATTTAATAAATGTTTCGTGATCACTCCATTGACCGATCGTTTATTTCTATCAATCACACAAACGTTACATTTGAATTTGAATTGTTTATTGTACGGTGGTAATAATTGTGGTAAAATCGAAACGATACGAAATTTAGCCACAACTTTGGGAATATTTTGTGTAATTGTAAATTGTTGTAAAACTAGCGATTATACGATAATTAATCGATATTTAAACGGTGTGATACAGTGTGGTATTTGGGGTTGTTTCAAACAATTCGATCATATCGAAACTACGGTATTATCGATGATATCGACACAATTACAAACGATACGTGATGCTGTATTTGCAAATTTCGATAAATTCATCTTTGATGGTAACGAGATTAGTTTGAATCGTCGATTTGGTATTTTTACTACAATCAATGGTAACTATACAATACTTGAAAGTATGGGTGGTTTATTTCGTCCAATACGTTGTCTACAATCGGATTTCGTACAGATTTGTTCGATCAGATTATTCACGTACGGTTTGAAACAATCACGAATTCTAGCAAAGAAACTGATACAATTCTATCAATTGGCGCGACAATTATTAACCAAACAGAACCATTATTATTGGGATTTAACAATATTGAATACAATTTTAATACAAATCGATCGCATTAAAGACAAATATTTCGAAGATGAGACCCGAATTGTGGTCAAAGCTTTAATTGATGTTAATCTACCGCAATTAATCGATGATGATTTACAAATTTTCTACAATTTAATCGGTGATATCTTTCCAAATGTTGATTATCATCTGTTCGATTCGATCAATTCCCAAGAAATTGTTGATATTCTTAATGGGACCAATTATGCTATTGCACCGAAACAAGTCGATAAAATTCGACAATTAAACGAATTATTAACAATTAAAACTGCGGTAATGTTGATTGGGCCGACTGGTGGCGGTAAAAGTGTTATAATTGATGCGGTAATTAAATTACAATCGGTTACAATTCGAGATTATTATATTAATCCGAAAGCAATGATGTTTGATGATTTTAACAATTTATTACCGAATCTCTTGCAACAAATCAATGGTGATGATGCGGAGAAATTCTTCATAATTTTCGATGGTGATATCGGTTGGTTGTGGTTGGAACAATTAACGACTCTTCTCGATGATGATGATCGATTTTTAACGTTAATTGATGGCGAACGTTTGTATTTAAATAAACAAATTTATTTAATTTTTGAAACTGGTAATCTAACCGAAATATCACCGGCAATTCTAACAAAAATCGTAATGCTTTATATTGAGCCGGATTGTTTTGATTATGAATCGTACTGGAATTGGTGGTTGATTCGTAATTTTGATGGTTTAATACAATGCGAACTTTTAGTCGGATTATATCAACGATTTGTGGTGCAATTATTCCAATCGGATCTAATTAAAACGATCGCCATTATTAATAATTTGGGTTTAATAAAACAGTTATGTGTAATATTAGAAGCGGTTATTGCTAATGAAAAGGATACCGATCCGGATTTATTTCAAGCAATATTCATTGATTGTTTATACAAATCAATCGGTCAATTACTCATCGATAATAATCGCCAACTATTCGATAAACTAATTAAGCAACAATCACAAATGGAATTAATTAACGACTCGATTGAGAACCGGTGCGATTACCATCATTTACCCACAACTTTACCGACACTATTCGATTATTATTTCGATAAAAGCCAAAAAATTTGGATTGCCTACGAATGGGAATTGTATGAATTTCTCTATCAAAATCAACGATTCTGCCAAATCTTTATAGAGACGGTGGAAACGGTACGTGTTACGAAATTGTTGAAATTGATGTTGGATAATGATCGGCCGGTTTGTTTGATTGGAGAACACGCCTCATCGAAAACGATAATTGTCGAAAACTACCTAAAAACACTAAATTTCCAACAATATCTCCTGTCGAATATTAATTTCTCGCAAAGCACCACTACTGATGATCTACAAACACAATTAGAATTGTGTTTGATGAAATTAACGAAACACAACTATGGTCCTCGAGATGGTAAGAAATTGATTTGTTTCATCGATGATTTACACACGCCAAACACTCAACAACCGATAGCCTTCCTAAAATCGCTACTACAACACAACGGCTATTACGATCATGATAATAATTGGCGGACAATTCGGGATATCGATTATATCACCGCTATGATTGATCGACCGATAGATGAGCGATTTCTATCGAAATTAATTTTAATTAATGTAATTGCACCGGATACGATAACTCTACGTTATATCTATCGAACGATATTGGACGGTTATTTATCCGATTTTAAGCCGGATTTACAAATTGCTGATCAATTAATTGATTTAACGTTGAATTTGTACAATTACGTTCGACAACAATTACCACCGAGTCCGTGTCGGTTTTATTATATTTTCAATATACGCGATTTAGCCCGGATTATTGGTGGATTATTTCGAATAAAACCTGCAATTTTTACCGGAATTCAACAGATTTTTCGTGTGTGGCGTAATGAATTAACACGGGTGATTTGTGACCGTTTAGACAATAACAATCGAGATTTAATAACGGAAGAGATTCGTAAACAGATCGAACTTTTATTCGATGAAGATACGGATAGCATTGAATATATAATGAGAGATCCACTATTATTCGGTGATTATCGTAATGCTTTATCAACACGATTATCACGCAATTATGAGGATCTGTTGGATTATGATGCTGTCTATTTTCTATTTCAAGAGATTTTGGATGATTACAAAAAGCGAAATTATGGTCAACTTAATATAGTTTTATTCAAACAAATGTTGGAGTATTTAACACGAATCCATCGTGGTATCCGTTTGGAGAACGGTCATGTTTTGATGATTGGCGGTGATTGTTGTGGTAAAACAATTTTAGCACGTTTAGTAACTTTCACCGCCAATTATCGACTATTTACAATCGATACCAATTATAATGAAGATCGATTTAAATCGGATTTAAAAGAATTGTGTCAACAGTGTGTTTTTCGTTACCAACCGATCGTATTGTATTGTAAATCGACACAAATCTCACAAAGACTCTTAGAATACATTGCAGATATCGTAAAATTCGGTATAATTTCGAATCTATTCGATAATAACGATCGTGAATTGTTGATTAAATGCTACCGTGATGATGCCATTGAAAGTACGGTGACAGATCAGGAGATTTGGTCGATTATTTTAGCGAAATTACGTGCAGATCTTCATATAATTGTGGCAACGACCTTTGATGATTGTTTGACAAAAATCCGACAATTTCCCAATTTGATTAATTGCACAAACGTAAATTTGATCGAACCGTGGCCTGTTGAGGCTCTCAACGAGATCTCGTTGGTTTATCTCAAAGATAATCCGATTGTACCGGAAGATGTGCGTGATTCTGTGATCGAACACGCCGTCTACGTGCACTGTAGCCTGGATGGTTATTCTCGTAATTATTATAAGGATTATAAACGTTACAATCACATCACGTCGAAACATTATCTTGATTTGATTGAGATTTATTTGGTATTGTTGGCGGAGAAGAATAGTTTTATCGATGCGAATTGTCGCCGTTTATTGGAAGGTTTGCAACGTATCGATGATATCAGTTTAGAATTGCAGAATTTCAATGAGTACTTATTAAAGCAGCAAGAATTATTGAAACGAGCTATTGAAGATTGTGAATTAATGTTGAAACAAATCGATGAGAGTCGCCGAGAGGCGGAAGAGAAAAAACTATTAGCTTCACAGAAAATGATCGAAATTGAAGAGAAACTCGAATTGATCCGTTTAGAACAAGCTGAAGCGGAGAAAATCTTACAATTAGCACTACCCAAATTAGAACAGGCTCGATCATCATTGAACGAACTAAATAAATATGATATATCTGAAATACGTTCGTTTCCAACACCTCCGGAACCAGTCAAGATATTGGCTGAATGTATTGCATTATTGTTCGGTTATAAGGAGGTGAATTGGAAAGTGGCAAAAGGTATGATGGCGGATCCGTTCTTTTTGAAACAATTACAAGATATCGATTGTGATGCAATCACACAAGAACAATTAAAATTGGTTAAATTGCATTTGAAACAAACGAAACAAATGGATAAGATGAAGAATATTAGTAAAGCGGCTGATAATCTATTACGTTATTTATATGCGATATTGGAATATTGCGATATTCTACGTGATATCAGACCGAAACGACAACGTGTCGAACAATTGCAAGCCGAATTGAATGCGATCAATCTCTATTTAGAAAAATTAAATAATGAGATTGCACGTATTGAAGCGTTTTTATTGCAATTAGAAGAACAATATTGGAAGTCGATTGAGAAACGGGAGAATCTACAAAAACAGATCGCATTAATGTTGGAACGTTATGAGATTGCAAATAAATTGAGCAATGATTTGAAAACGGAGAAACAACATTGGTTAATGGAATTGCAACAATTGGAAAATCGTCGCAAATATCTGGTCGGTGATTGTTTATTGAGTGCAACATTCTTGAATTATTGTGGACCGTTTAATTGTGAATATCGTCGGAAATTGTTGGAGACATATCAGAATGATATCGTGGATAAATCGATACCGTTATCGCAACGATTCGATTTAACTACAATCGGTGATATTGAAATCGGTTGTAGTAGTGATGAATTCTCACAGCAGAATTGTATTTTATTGGGAAGGCGGGCAAAAGTCCCGTTTTGTATTGATCCACAATTACAGGCGATCAATATGATTAAAATTATCGAAAAATCTAACGATTTAATGATTTTGAACGGTAACGATCCGAATTTTGTCAATTTTCTAGAAGCCGCAATAGTTGCCGGTTTTCCAGTTTTATTTGATAATGTCGATGGTAACGATCTAAAAGTGGTTTATAATATTTTACAGAAAAATTATCAATTTGTTAATAACAAATCAATAGTGGTGATTATGGATAAAGATTTAGAATTGCATGAGAATTTCCGTTTGTATCTAACAACAAAGTTAAAGAATCCCAAATTAAGTCCAACAATTTACACAAATTGCACTGTTATCAATTATACGATAACACTTGATAGTTTAAACGATCAATTATTGGAGATTGTGGTCCATAACGAACGATCCGATATTGAAGAAAACTATCAAAAATTAATTAAACAAATCAATGACGATCGGGATCTATTGAAACAAACCAAGGATCTATTATTGGCGCACTTAAAAACACTTTCTGGTAATTTATTGGATAATATCGAATTAATTCAATTATTAGACGAGACGAAATCACAAATCAACGAAATCACAGATCGTCTACAATCCTCCAATGAAACTCTAGCGAATTTACAACATTTACGCGAGAATTACCGATCGATCTCCAAACGTGGCGCAATTCTCTTCTTTATTTTTAACGATTTATCACAGATCAATCGAATGTATGAGTTTGCATTGATTCGATATTTGGAGATTTTCAAGAATTCATTACGAAGTCTACCTTTTATTGTTCTAACGAAACGTTTGGAGAGTATTAATAGTTCTTTAATGAAAAACATGTACGAATTCGGTTGTTTTGGATTATTCCAACAACATAAATTGTTTTTCTCGTTTTTGGTAGCGATTCGATTACAATTGGATTCGAACGATTTACAACCGTCACAAGTCGAATTTCTGTCGGATTGTGGTGGTGATTTCGGTGAGTTTGGGGATTGTCCTCGGTTTTTCACCAAACAAAACTGGAATAATTTGAATGGATTATCGATGGAATTTCCGGAAAGTTTCGGTGATTTATTGGAAAATATCAAAAATAATTTGGATAAATGGCGAGATTGGTGTGATTCGGATCGACCGGAATCATTACCGTACGATCACGATTTAAAACCGTTTGAAATCTTAATGTTATTACGTTGTATCCGTATTGATGGTTTCTATTGTGGTGTGAACGATTATATTCAACAAATAATTGGTGATGAATTTATCCAACCACTTTTTATCGATTTCGATCGTATCTACAAACAGAGTAATTGTTTTGTACCGATTTTATTTATTTTGAATTCATCCGAAGATCCAATAAATGATCTTAAGCGGTTATCGGAAGCTGGCAATAAAAAATTCTATTATTTATCGTTGGGCGACAACAATAAAAATACTGTTTTGGATGTGTTAAAAGTTGCCCTAACGGATGGTTGTTGGCTGTTGTTGCAAAATTGTCATTTATTGCCCAACTTTATGAAAATCGTCGAAAGACACTTGGAAAAGTTCGAGAAACCTCATTCCGATTTTCGATTGTGGTTGACAACGAAATTCACTGAAACCTTCCCAATTGGTTTACTACAGAATTGTTGGAAAATCGTGTTGCAAACACCTACAAGTTTCCAGTTAAATTTAAAAAATACGTATACACGGCTAGATTCAACAATTCTAGATTCTTGTCCGCATGGATATTTCAAGAAATTATTGTTTGTCCTGGCATTTTTTCATGGTGTTTTACAAGAACGTTGCAAATTTGGTAAAATCGGTTGGAATATTGTTTACGATTTTAATGAAGCTGATTTTAATATCTCTACAAAATTGATTGATGATTATTTAACGGATAATTTAGAAATTGATGGTACTACATTACCGTGGAATTGTTTAAAATATTTGATTGGTAATATGATTTATGGGGGACGTGTTATTGATGATTTTGATAAACGTATTTTGGACACTTATATTGATGAATATATGGGTGATTTCTTGTTTAGTGAATTTCAACCGTTCCATTTCTACAAGGATTCTGTCGCCGACTATATTATCCCACCAGATGGAAGCAAAGATGATTATATTGGTAAGTGTTTGTAGAATTGAAGGTTTTCTTAAGTTCTCGCAATTCTCAAACTCCCTTTAGAGAAGGGGAGAAAATAATGCAATGACTCTATGTTATACTGCTTCTATATTCGTTTCATCTCCCGAGGTTATCTGTTCGTGGTCTTTTTTCAATATTTTCCTCAAGGCTGAGACGGCCAAACCGGCTGATCTGAGAATGTGCAGTTGAGTCTCTTTTGAAACAATGAAATGAGAAAAAACGTTAGAGCAATCTATGGCCTAGTTTACACCGCACATTTAGGTTGCGGGCTAAGCACTAAATTCGACCTAAGACGTAGGTATAATGTAGGTAGGTGGAATTTTAGGTATAGGTCAAACATCCAAAAATTGTATGCTTCGCAATATCCTACATGGCCCCACAGTACTTATTGTTAGATTGTGCATCGAACAGCATTCAGGCTCCCTTTTCCGATATCCCCCATCGTTCTTGCCACACACGCATTGACTTTTCTCTTCCACTAATTGGATCTCCACCTTGCCAAACGTTCACATGTTCATTCCCCAGAAGGTCTAATGGGACAACTCCTGAGATAACCGACATGGCGATGCCAGAAATACTCCTGTATGCACTGCAAACACACAGTAGCATACACCTTTATACTCTCATCAGATTTTCTCTTTATTTGCATATCATAAAAGTATGTGCCCATTCTGGCACCCCATACAGGAGTATGGAGTGGACGACCGCACTCAACACTTTCCTCGTAGAAGCCAATGGTCCCGTATGTTGGGCATTAGCTCGGATCGGTACGCTGGCCGCTGGTGAGCTAAGGCAAGCCCATTATCACCCATCCACCGGTTAATCCTGCAGACTGACTTGTTCACTGCATCTCTCAGTCTTTCTTCCGTCGTCCAGACAGCCATGACCGCCAAACCATCTGCATACCCGACAAGCTTAACTCCATCAGGCAACCTCAGACGCAACACCTCGTCATAAACAATGTTCCGCAATAGCGGTCCTAACACCGACCCCTGTGAAACACCCGCACTCATATCGAAGACTTCGCCCTCTACAGTCACTATCTTCCTATCGATCAGGTAGCTACCCACCAACTTGCGAAGGTAGAGTGCCACCCCCTTCAGTTCCAAAGCCTTCGTGATCCCTACACATGGGTCTGAGTTGAAGGCGTCTTTTATGTCCAATGTCACAAGCACGCAGTAGCGTCGAGTACCTACTCCGTGCACCGCTGTATGCTACTCTGGAAATCTCCATTACTCTTACCATTGTGTTCGCCGTGGATTGGCCAGCTCTAAAGCCATATTGCTAATCTGCTAGACCGCTTACCCTCTCAAGCTCCACATTCAATCGTGCACCTATCATACTTTCATGTAGTTTCGCCATAGCATTTAATAGGTAAATAGGCCTGTACTTCACATTTTCCCCTTCTTTGCGTTGCTTTTCAATCATCACCAAGCGTTCATTAACTCAACATTCAACGTTCTCAAGCACAGATCCTCGCATGCCTGCCCGAACACCTTGAAAGCCTCATGTGGTATGCCATCGGGATCCTTCATCCGCCCGATTGCTCACCGCAACTCGTCCACTGTGAAATGCGGCACCGGTCTCCATCCCTCATAAAGTTTAGTCCTGGCGTAAACACTTAAGTCTGCCTATCGCCGACCTAAATAAAAATGTTGATTGTTTTAATGCGTACCTTGGTTTTGCGTTATTTGAAATCTATTACAAACCAGCACCTAACTTTCTAACATTTGGGGATAGCTTTTTGTCTGTCATACAAGGGTTACTATGTTTCAAAAGTTGGCTCAAAAACATAGATTAAAAATTAAAGTGTAAACGGTATGCGCCACCTACCTCCGTATGTGGAATTTGAGTAAGGATTTAGGTCAGGACGTGTGGTGCAAATTAGGTCTATATAATTCCAAGCACATACCAAAAACTTGCTCAGCACACTAAGCTAGTCAATATTCAAAGGAGTCATAAACTTCATACCTTTATTTGAATAAGGCGACATCACATTCAGTCCGAAAGTATATGGTCCAAAAGGTCAATCTATAAACAAAGATTTTGGACCTATCACAGAAGATATTGTTTTGGAGAATAGTTTGAAAGCCTTCTTGAGGACATGTTTTTGAAGCATTTATCTCTGTAGATAAGGTTTTCTCAAACTGAGTTGTACTGCTAGAACTTACCACAAAAAAAAACTCCGGACTTATGCCTTTGATTATTCTTTCGACCTCTCAGTAATTAATTAATATTTGCAGCTTTCATCGATGAGCTTCCATCAGTCAACGGTCCAGAAGTTTACGGTTTACAATCAAACACTGAAATCGAATACTATACACGTATCACTAAAGATATGTGCCAATCACTTAAAGAACTACAATTCCAAAGAAATACCGTCGCTGAAGCAGTAAATCACGAAGATTGTGTTAAAACTATTGCTAATGATATTTTATCGAAAATTCCACTACAATACGATATCGAGACAATACGGGAATTGTATCAACGTACAATGTCACCCACAGTGATTGTTTTATTGCAAGAACTACATTGTTTTAATAAATTATTAGAAACAATGCAACAAAGTTTAATACAATTATTACAAGTTTTGAACGGTGAACGTTTAATAATCGATGTTGATTTAGAGGATCTTTCTGATTCGTTATATAATGGTAAATTGCCGAAAATTTGGCGAAAGATAGCTCCTGATACGTGCAAAAATTTGGGCGATTGGTTGGAGCATTTCAATAAACGTCAAGAACAATATCATAATTGGGTGATTAATTTGCTACTACGCAGTTTTTTCTGTTTGTAATAAAAACTCGTTTCAGGCAAACAACGGCGAGCCAATAGTTCTATGGATTTCCGGCTTACATTTTCCTGAAGCTTACCTAACAGCATTGGTTCAGGTGGCTTGTCGATTGAATGATTGGTCGTTAGATCATTCTACTTTTGATACGGTTGTTAGTCGATTTGTTGATCCTGGCGACGTGACGTTGAGGCCATCTGAAGTATGCTCCTCTATTGGAAGTAACTAGTTATAAAACAATCTTCTTTGATTTATTGTTTAATGACTAGCTACTTGCTACAATCAATAGCTGATAGACTGATGTTTATTTTTTACAAAAGGGCAACTGTATGGTTCATGGTTTGTACTTGGAGGGAGCCGGTTGGGATTTGGAAAATCAGTGTCTAAGACAATCATCCCCAAAGCTACTAATTGAAAAGATGCCGGTAATTGAAGTGGTTCCGATCGAAAAATTCCGATTGAAATTACAGAATACTCTAAGAACGCCAGTGTACAACACATCGCAACGTTGCAATACTAAAGGCGACGGTTTAGCATTCCAAGTGAATCTCAATACAGATAAACACGTAAGTCATTGGATTCTACAGGGAGTTTGTTTGATTTTAAATACAGATTAGGTTTCGTTTAAATAAAAATAGATGAAAAAAATCAAAAACAAAATGTTTTATTATCATAATTAATGTAATTAGACATAAATATTTTGGTACAATTTATTGTCAAAACAAAACTTTCTTCTTCAAGTCTTCTTTGGTAACTATCGTCAACAACTATAGACGATTTAGGAAACAAAACGCAAAATCAAAAAAAAAATAATAGAGATAAATCTGTTAATTCCGCACTAAAAACAAATCTATCCCTTATCAAATTGAATTCTTAATTGGTCTTTTTCACATCTTTAACATCACCCTCTTTGGGTTGACCGCCGCCTAAAATCTTCGCCAAACTATCCCAAATACCACCGAAGAATAATGCACACATTAAATTCTCGAATGGTACGAACGGGTCATGGATACCCAACAGTATTGATGATAATTTGAAATAAACAAAGAATATTACAATACCGAAATAAACGAGAGCATGTGGTGCTGAGATCAATTCGGTTTTTCTATCTAAAATAAAGATGATGGAAGCAACCAATGAGGCTTTTGTGTAGCTGGAAATTGTATAAATTTATAGAAATGTGGGGCGTCAAATGAAATGGTAACAACACATACAAACTGGGTTGCATAAATTCCATAGCAGTTGGTGTCCAAACGCCACGAATTAAACGTTCCATTAATCTTGTAAATCCGGCGCCGTTACCTTTTATTGTGCCAACAATTATCATGATTAGATAACCGTTTGGATAGAGTTTGGCCGCATGTGTTACACCATCGTAGACTTTTTTGCAACGATAGATCTCTTTCATGGCCGAAAACACAACTTTGATTGGTAAGAATTTTGCTAATTTATAACCTAAATCGACTGGGGTGTAGAAGATAACATACCTGCAATATGGATCGATTTTATCGATCGATCGATTTATTTAAAAAAAAACATATGCAATAAAACTATTATAAATACCAAACTGCTGTGGCAACTAGTAATTGGGGAGTGTTTTTCAATGGCGCTAGAATCGGTTCAGCTAAGAGTCCATTCGCTACCATTCCTCCAGCGAAAACGACTAACATGTAGGATAACCAGCAAGCTAGGGGGTGTTTTCTTGAAAATTGCTGAGCACCTGAAATTGCAGTGGAGTTCGATTAGAGTCACATCAAATTGTGCTAAATATACAAAGATCAAAAAGTACCATTTGGTCCCTCAATTCTTTGTACAATCAGGAATTTAACCAAATTCTCTTTCTACACAGGAATTCTACAAAAATCCTATCATTAGGGAATTACGATGCATGCAAGTATGTACCTAGAAATTTGTGGGAGAACCGTGGAGAAAATGCATGTTTTACGCTTCTTCTATTCAAAATAAGACAGTCTTTTCTAAAAATCCGAGTGCTTTTTCTTAGAAGACGCACTTAAAATTGATGATTCTCCTCTCTCTCTCTCTCTCTCTCTCGTTAGTTGGAAAATCTAACGTTTTTTTTTCGCTCATGAATAAAGGGCGGATTGAAGATCATTTGGCTAGAATTACAACGCTCGAAATGCACCATTGGCGTAGTTTAATTTTAATGCGTGTATTTACATACATTTATAAGAAAAGACACGTAAAACAAATCAATAAAAATGTGTTCATAATTTTAAAGTTTTTTTTTTAAATTTATTTTTGTCACAAATTGTTTTTTAAAATTTTCTATATTAGAATCACCAGTTTGTTGTCCCAGACGAGTCGCTTTTAAACAATGAGAGAGAGCGACCAGAATTTCATAGAATAGATAGCAGTTCAACTGGCCCACTGCTTCTCTACGTTCGGAGTAGTTTGAACAATATATGTAAACAAAAAAGTTTCACAAGAAAAGATAGACTATGCAAGTACAACAGCTGTGACCAATACGCTCTATACGAATTTGTCAGGAGACTAGAATTTGCCTTGCTCCATCTTGGGGCAGATATCCGCCCTTTACTCATGAAGCATGACGCTTCACATTAATTGCAAACACAATCATCAAGCGATCAGCTAAACAAATTACATTTATTTAAGCCTTGATGTTCATAAATTTTCTGCAGAAGGAACTTCAAACTAGTGTCTCGAGTGCAACTATTGCCAAATTTGCAGTGGCTACTGCGCATGATCTGACAATGATTTGACTACGATTGTAAGCCACGATACGGGTTAAGGGCTAGCGAAAGCGGCTTCCTCATATATGGTGTGCTTTTTTTAAATTCAAACACTTCTCTTCATGCACATATCGCCGCCGACAAGCTGTTTTTGCCGCTCCCGACTGTTTTCGCCGTTTCCGATTCTTTTCATTCCTTCTGGCACATTAGTTAGTTCAGATCCTGATAAAGTCATTTAGTATTGTAGGTATTCTATATTTTCAGTTATATTTATTCACTATTTATTTTTTACCTTTTCGATTTCTAAAACTTTTGTTATAAGTATGGATAAACATAATAAACGTCCACTTATCGACAATTATCAGTCAAAAATTTGGGGAGGGTTCGGCTCTAGGCACTAGTGAACTTCAACCTCTCATTGTCGACTTGAATTTTGTGCTTCGAATGGACTAGACTTCTGCTCCCAAAATCAGGAGGTTTTCTCTACATCTCAAAACTGGATAGGGTGATTGTTAGTCCATTTGGAGAAAAAAATCGGTGCGATTATGAGCGCTCTCTTAAAAGCCCAAAAAGAAATTCATTTTTTGGACATAATCAAACAATTTTAGACATAAAAGTGTAATGATACACCACTGGCGTTTGAAAACATTAGCACCACGCCTAGCTACAAGTTACCTATATCTACACATCTAATCCATTGTGTACTATTTTCTCCTTCAAATAGACCAACTATAATTAACAAAATGAACCGCAAATGGAATTGACGCCAAATAATAATTGTGAAATTATTGAAAGGACCTGGAAGTGAGAGGTCATCTCATAATTACAGAATATTTTCAAAGTGTAAAGCTTGAACGTCTGTCACAAAGAGATTTCGGTCCAAGAGGTACCCAACCGTTGCAAAATACAGAGCGTTTTACGTCATTCTTCAATCCCTAATTTGTCAAAATAAATCGACTTCATTGCCACATCGTTTGGTCAAATCTGTAAATTTAAATTTTCAAAATTAATCTTAAGGCCAAAATGATTAACAATTTTAAGGTCAAAGAATGCTGTTGTTTTCTTTGACTACTATACTGCATGAACTTCAAAAGTGATTATCATTTTTTTTTTCATAATTCTAAATTAAATGGGTTAATAGACCTGTGTCCAAAGATTCTTATTTTTTCTAAAATCAAAGAACATTCGAGGTTAAAGAGCTGCGTGGAATGTTCTGCATATGTCTAGGAGTGTGCCTAAAAATGTCTTAAGTGGAGATTAATTTGTAGCCTTAAGAGCCAATTCGTTTTCAATTATACTGTTTGTAAGTGTATAAGACCTATTTAGAGACACAATCAGAGCTCGCCCAAGCTATTTTGTCGCTCCAAGCACCCACATCTAAAATGTAATTTTCCCGCTCTAGGCAATTGCCTACATTACTATTGTTATGGGGTCGGCTCTAGGGATAATAAGGTTCTCAAAGCTTAACCTGGGCATTAAATATTTAATGCTCATTTCACTTTCCGTTCTTGGCGATTATAACGAATTCCTTACGTTTTCCGCAAATAGAGGACACCACAAGTTTGTGTTGGGGTTGTCCTGTTTTACTGCCGCCGGTAATGGATCGATTCCACCCCACTAGAATGGTAACTACTGAAATCAGGTATGATGCATTCAAAATACTACACAGAAAGCAACGGAAGGCAGTATTATTTCGTTTAGCTATAAATATATCACCCTTGTTTAGATATTAATTTTTAAAAAATGTTTGACTTCCCTCATCTGGTAGTAGGTACTTATTTCAAGAGTTCAAGGGATACTACTTCCGTCTAATGTGGTAGTTATAAATAGTTAAAATTATTTTTGTTTTGATCGAACAATTGTACATTACAATTAGGATATGACTAGGGTGTTAATCTGATCTAAGTCGAAAGATGCGTGGCGGCTGGCATGTCGTAATTTGAAATAATCTACCAGCAACTGCATTTTCTCAAATAAAACTATTTTTATTTTGTCGCAATTCTAAATTTATATCAAAAGATACAGAGACAGCGCAGGCGCTTAAAACCCTATAATTATATCATTTACAGACATCTAATCATAATATTAGTCACTGCTATTAAATATAATTCTTGTACATCAATCAATCAATTACTCATTAAACAAATGAAATGATATACTTACCACTACCAAGATCTTCCCTTACTGATAAAGCACATAGTGTACAATGTGCTATATCAAAGTAAGGGAACATCTTCAATTTCACCACTTGATTGGCGATGTCGAGGAAAGCTTCCGGATCCATGATGGTATCGATCCCAATATCCTACTATCGACGATTGAATTTCAGCACCACTAATGAACAAAAAAAGATAGTAGGAATTAATAGAATAATTCAACGACACTCATTCATGGCTGCACGCCAGACTTGAACTAAACTTCTCTACATTACTATTTTGTACGAAATTATTTGAATAGGTCCTTAGTATGTGTGTTAAATTTTTGACCCTGGCAGCCGAATTGCGGTCTAAATTTAATCTGTTCCAGTATCATGAGTTTTCACGTGTTTTTATTTTGAGTTTTTGAGTTAGATGTTTTCACGGGAGTTATGTTGGTTGCCTCCAATATTGCCTCAATTTGTAATCGAAAAATATCCCAATTCGATTGAGGTGTAAACTTTCACTGTTTGGCGTCAAAAAAAAAGGTACCGAAAGTATACTTTGAACCGTATGAGTTCAATCTTTAGCAAATAAGTCACACATGCGCTTTGTACAATTTGAAATGATAATAGAGGCGATTTGTCTCAAAATAATAAAAATTAAGTCCGTCGTGCTTCAGTAACTTCAACGCTTTGTCAGTGTGCTGTGTGATGATAACAAATTTAACAAATTTTATTTGTTAATAGATTCGATTAGTGAACTAGAAAGTGAGTAATTTTCCTTATACTTTCTAAATTCTTATCTTGTATTATCGAACTGTGTTGAGATAAGGATGTATTTGTAAGGATTCATTGAAACTTTTTACAAAATTCGACCTAATCTAAACCAATAATTGTTCTCAAAATTGTGCGATCAATGAAACGACCTTCTGTAAAATGTATTAACGAAGTCGTTGTTTTGAAAATATGAAATATATTTTCAATTAGTTTAAAAGAACTAGTGAGTTGTAGGGCATCAAGCGATAATTATTTGAAAAGTTTAGAACACGACGGAAGGACAAAAACACGACTGGAAAAATAGGTCTTAAATACGTCTCTTGGCTATTGTGGAAAATGCCACTTAATTTCAGTCAAATGCACTTTGTTCTTTCTTAATACGTAGACCTAGAAAAGTGCAATTAATTTACTTTTGTATCGTTTATTGGTAAAAAAAATTCTGTTGCTTTTATAAGTTATGTACAAGTTTTTTATTAATCCTCTAATTATAAATGAACGAAGTTTACTTAAAAAATAGGCAACAAATAATATGAGACGAGAGGGCCCTCCTCCTGTCGCCTTGTACTGAAAGGAGAAGTCAAGATGCAACGAGAGACGCCTTTCTCTCAACGAGAGATCTCTCGCGGCATAAAATCAAGGAATTATTTAGAATAGACGCAGAATCCTGAACGGATTTACTCTTAAAAACTTTAAAACTTTCTTAGAAGAAGAGGAAATTGGTGCTTGTCATGAAATTCGCTTCCGCTCTGCCGGATTTCATTAATGTTCACCGGGATGATATGAATAATTGTTTGGAAAGTGATAAAAACGAAAAATTAACCAACAAGCACGGGCAATCTATTACTTCATTGATTTGACCTGACCTAACCTATTAAGTCACTAAAAATTAATTCAAGGTTCTCCATTCTCCTTGAAACTCCTTCCTGTTATTAGCCCGGACAATATAGGTCCGACTATATGAATAGTTAAAAAAAAAAAATTCTTTTCGGCTAATTAGCTGTGGTTCGAAAATATTTCTGTCTGAAAGTTTTGCATCAGGA
>JAEDXX010000625.1:0-19455 GCA_021725515.1 Epicauta chinensis
AACGTTAATTAAAACTTCTACAATTTCTAATATTCCTGATTCTATTTTTTTACAATTAAAGATACCTCTTAAGGTCGTCCAGTGTGATTCATAAATGTCTAGAATTTCTTTGCTTTAGTTCGAAAATTACTTATGTATTTTGTTCTGTTGAAATTCATTACGGACAATTTTAATTAAAAGTCTGTTAACTTTTTGGGGGCTTTCTTGTCTCGGTATTTATTTATTCGATAATATTTATTGTTCCATTATAATTATTATTATTACAAATGTTTTAAGCAAATGTTAAACTTCACAAAAGCTTCGAATAAACAAGCAGCAATATAAAATCCCTGTAGTGCCCGTTTTACAAATTCAACGACACAGTTTATATGGTATGTAGCAACAGCAACACAAAGTGACAAGAAAGCTAATCAGAAGTGGAAAAATGACAATTATTAAATAATGTACAGTGTGTTCCACTAAAAAACTAAAAAAAATATGATAGTTTTGATACCAAATTCGTATTCAGCGAGCCCAAAATCCAAATTATACTAATTTTCAAAGCAATGGTCTTACTTTTCGAATGTTGGCAAAATTTTGAGCAGTTCTCCGACTGTACGTTGTGTAAAGCCATTTTAGATTAGAGCGTGAGTGTCTTTATTCAGTGGCAAATCAATGACGTTTTTTGTGAAAGCCACTGGAATAGACTGCTCTGTATATTATCTTCCGTTTCGCTTAAGTATTATCTCCTGGGCGTTGAATCGTTCGCGACCTTTAAAAATATATATAACCTTTCTCTCTCTCTCTCTCTCTCTCTCTCTCTCTCTCTCGACAAATCTTGATAACTTTCGGTTACTGTCAGTGAAATTGACACTCATTGAAAAACATAACTCATCTTAATTTTCTCATTAAGACGAAACCCACTTCTAAACATCAAATTTCAGCATATCATGGAGCAAATTGAATTAATTATAATTTCATTACAATTTTTTTTTTGTCCCATGTCCATGATATAGAAAAACTAAAATTGCTTGTCCGAATAAAATAAAAGCTTCAAAGATGCAACTAAAATTTCCATGGAAACTTTCTTAGAGTCTGCCAAATACAATTTTATTAAATTAACATCAAAAATTCGATCTTTAGTTTTCCAACGAAGATTTATTATTGTGCCTGTCAGCTAAGCATTTTTGTGTCTTCAATTAGTGCACGTTAAAGTGTGATTTCTCAACTTTGCTCTGAAATAGGAATGTGTCAGTTAAAATTTAATGAAATAAAAGAACACAAATCTTCAACTATTGGCAACCAATAATCACATTTTTCGTTTTGTTTTGGATTCCTCCTTAAAATATCCAATAAAAATTCTATCAAGCTTTACCAGTGACATGTTGAAAAATACAGTTGTTGTTGTGGTGGTTGCAATGAGTGGGCTTCTCGTGTAAGAATAATCCTCCAACATCAATCTCAATCATTATGTATCACTATTATTTTTTTTATTTCATTTTACAAACGCATATTTATGAAAATTTTAAAGAATTTATTACATTAATGCAAGATATATTTACATACGTAATGCAGCCTCCCCGATCAAGCAATTTTTCTGAAATTTGCAAAAAAAAACGCACAAAACTGGACAATCTTTAAGTGATTACGTTTTGACGTTACACTTCTGACCTAGATTATTAATCCAGAGCAAGAAAAAAAAATCTTGGAGACTTTACAAGCAATTAAAGCCCCCTAAAAAATACTGAACGAACAATTTCAATTAAGTCGAATATCACTTAAAAGATATGAATTAGTTATAAGAGACTTATTGGACTGCGTTTAAACTGAACGCTGAAAGTTTTGAATGACTGTTAATGAAAAGAAGCTCTCTTTGAATGTTCTAATTGATCTAATTGGCTTTTCTTCATTTAGAAGAGAAGAGTATACGAGAAGGCGTAAACTTTAAATTTGTCTTTCAATTAATTTATTTATCGATTTGTTTCTTATATTTCAACAATGTTTTTCATTAAGTATCAAGTGATATTAATTATCATATTTTATGCTTTTAATTTCCGTTCGTCTTATTGTTTGTCATCTTAATTTTACATTTAAATGAGCCAAGGCAGGTTTTATCGAAACCTCAAGGATTTTCCTGAATACGCTTGAGCGAAATCGTTAAATTTCCATTAACAAAAAATAAATTTGTTTATCCGATAATGGTGGATGCGCGACCAGAGAAGCATATCTTTCTGATTTCCATCGTGTTTATTTCCCGGCTCTCTATGAGACACCGATGACGCTACAAAAAAAGTAAAAAGTAAAAGTTCTATAAACTTTGAAATTGCTATCACTATTATCAGTTGTACTCTATTTTGTTGTTGATTTTATCAAAAAAAAAGAATTTCATGAAATATTGAGACTGAATAGTTTTCCCGTAGTGTTGTCGTTTTATTTACCCTGCAAAGATAAATATTACCTTAGAGAAAAAGACACAATTGTCGATACAGCAAAGATGCAACAGGAGAGAAAAATGACGAATTTTAAGTGAAAATGTCGTTTTAGTCTTTTGAAACTTCGCATTAAATAAATTTACATCTTTATGGATTTTTTTTTTCAGAGAGGCACGCTCTGATTCTTTCATTAATAGTTTTATTGTCGCTTTAATATTTTATCTTTTGCGTTGTCTCCTTTGACCAGAATTCATCGCTGAAACAAAATTTGTGAAAAAAAATCTCCATAATCCAGAATCGACAAGATCGTTACATTTCATTGAATTATTTTTTTTTGATATTATCGAAGTTGTTATTTCCGGATTTTTCTACGATAAATGGTGAAAATACTGTGGTCGATTTATCAAGATATAAGCTTTAAAATCTTCGGTTTAGTGTAGAATGAAAAACCTGTTCTTGTTCTAATAATAGAGGAAATACGAAAATTGCTTTGTAATTCGTAAAAAGTAGGAATGTTACTTTAAAATAGCCTTTTGAAACTTCAAATAAAATCTAATTACATCTCTGGGGATATTTTTTTATTCTTAAAACACGCTCTAATTCATCATATTTATTACTGCTATAATATCGGACATCTTCCCTTCCTGTTTACTTAATCTCAGTTATTATTACAACGTTTCTTGGAATTTTTAAACAAAATCATAATTAATTACAGCTGAATTGCTGAAACCTTGCGTTGGTCATGTAAAAATGATGGAGACACTAAGTGGACCACTTTTTGGTCTTTATTTAAATAACGGTCGATGGAGAATTTCATGTTCTGCAATATCATCTTTTAGGAACAACAAAATACAATACACGTTTTGGTAGCATAATGCCAGTTTATTGCAACAACCAAGTCGCTTCTTGAGTTTGCTAGAAAAGCCTGGAATGTTGTGTAAAGATATTGCCACTAGTTGCTGCTTTTTACCGCAACTCGATTATAATTTCTAATAAGAGTCTAAAGTTTTCATTGTTCTCTTTGTCTACCGACAAATTAAAGTAGCTGCTGTAAATCAATTTAATCAAATCAATATCAGTATTGGGGGGAAAAAGTCTAAGAGAAGAGAATCCGTAGAAATTCCAGTTCAAATTTTTGGATCAACATGAATCACTTTTTTCACCTGGTTTTTTCCACAACGTTCCACACAGTTTCTAACAATATGGCAGTGAATCCCTACTTGCCTTCAAGCTTTTAACGGATTTCTAGTCTTTTGTTCCATTTAATTAATAACTATAGAAATCCATGAAATTTATTACGTTGTATTGTATATAAAAAAAAAACAACAATAAGTTTGAAAATTCTACTATCTACAACATTTCTCATTCATATTTGTTTAACATTAAAATTAATGGAAAGTTCAAAATATCTATTTATAATTGTTGCAAATATCTAGATTTATAATAAAGTTTTCAGCGTAGATGGGAATTTTAGATGAGAATTTCATTATCGTATACTCGTTGCTGCAATATTGTACGAAATTTGTAAAATTCGTGTTAATATACCGTTCAACAAACAATTCTCTTATCTCGTTTTTATTGTTTTTGTTTTGTGTTGCACGAGTGTTTATTATTGGATCTTCTTAAGAGAAGTAAATAAGCTCAGTTTTTCTTAAATTTAGAACAAATCTGTTTTTTTTTTATAAATATTTATGAAATTCAATATAATTTCAGTGGAAATTTTTCAGTTATTCTTAGGTGTATTGTTATTAATTGTTTTTAGCCAAATATGAGGGTGAATGATTTGTGATTCTTCTTCGAATTTGTTGTTTTTTTGTATGTTGAGAATTTCTCTTCTAATTAAGTTTCATGTCATTCTAGACACCCTGTTGTTCATTTCTTCTAAAATGCTCGATTCTCAGCAAAAATATTCTACTCTGGATTACTCTTACCGAACCCTTATTGCAATATTGCGAGAATATAACGGAGGACAACAACAATGACGTAATTCTTCAGCCTTTTCTTGCGTAACAAGTTTGGTAATATTTACCGTACCGCTTAAAACTTCCTCGAACATTTAATAAGCAAACCTACAATCAATATTACTCATATATTTTTTATATTTTTTATAAAAAAATAAGACTCGTGTGTCAGTTGCCGGTTTTCTCATCCGGGTGGGATAAATATTTGAAGAAGTTTATATTTTCAGACAGTGATCACAAATGCTATTTGAAAGATTATATTGAATGGAGAAGGGATTGAAGTCTTAATGTTGTAACCAATGAAATGTACAATAAAGGTGGATGCGCTGGGAAATTTTATACACATACATATGGAACAGTTTATAGTAATCAGGCAGGCGGTGTTGATGGAGGATCCATTTTATTTGTAATTTTGATTTAGTCGGGTGTTGATAGAAGATGCGAGTTCCTAAAATATCTCCCTACTTCAACAATGGTTTCATTATAATTAAAATCCTCTCTCCATTGAAAGAGTTGGGTTCATTCGTATTCTTGTGTCTTTACACATTACTTCTAATTTCCCCTGGTAAAGCGATAATTTGGCCTCTATTTAAACATTGAAACGCCCCATTTCATCTTCTTTATCTTTTTCGAATCTTCTTCATCAACTGCTAATTTTTGAATATAATTGTGGTATTACTTGGAATTCCCCTCGTGTGCAATTTAACGTGAAAATTAGAGGCAAATCGTGAATATCTACACTCTCTCGTATTATTTGAATGTGTTGGGAATTCGCAACGATTCTCAGATATTATAAATCGAGGAATGTCGATCGAGTTCTGTGAAATCTCTAATGAGTTTCCATGGAATCCTTTTAAAATTGTCGACATTATTTGGATCGAATTTATTATTCATACACTGCAAAGTTTACCACTTGTTGATTCCTTTTGTTTGGAATACTTTCAAATAAAATATTAAATCTAATAGGATTTTTAAATAACGCTTATCAAATAACGAATATCAAATGTTTGAGGACATTCCATTAGCTTATTTATTTCCGGATTATCAACAGAATTTTAGTACCAACAATCGTCCATTATTCAAACTTATCTTGTTTTATTTATCCTCTTAATTTCCTTTTGTTTCTTTGTTTTTCCGACATTCTAATTTTAAATTTACATTTACTTAACCAATCTCAATCTAAAACCACAATCTTGGTCCACAAAAAGGCTAAGTAAAATTGTAAAATTTTCATTGAAATAACTGTACATGGATTAATGTGGCCAGAGGGGTAGTAGCAATTTTTTTGATTCTATCAAGTTTGTTCTTTCCGAATTTTTATGAGCAAAAAAACGGTTGTTCATTAATCAGAATTTAAATTAATCATAAAAGTTTTGAACACTTGAAAATGGTTATTAAAAGGCAAGCTGTAGTAGATTTTTCGTATTGCAGATTTTGTAGTTTCAGTTAGGGTACGGTCATGTCGAAGGTGCTTCACTGCACTATAACGACCTCTCGCCCAATCACTGTTCTTAGTGATCCAATCAATCAGAAGCTCGTTTGTTTATGAATTGAAATGGAAGAGTATCTAAAGAAATTAGACTACAATGTCTATACTTCAATTGACTGACACGATTTTCGTTCTAGCAATTTTAGAAATTCCAAAACGTCATATAAGGTCTCGAACATTATACAATATTAGCAAACCAATTACCTATAATGAATGTAGCAAATGAATTTCATATAAAAATAATGTTTTTGCTTTTAAGAACCACTCATTTGCTGCTAAAGAAATAGAACTTCTCTGGGATTATTGGCCTATCTATTGATTAAAAGCCGACGTCAGAATTGTTTACTATACTTGCAATGCGAATATTATTATTACAACTGTTGACAACATTTGCAAGACCGATAGTATTTATAAACAGTACAATTGAGAAAATAACTTTCGTTGTTAATAACATAAGAATAATTATTCTTACTACAGATTACTTGAATGTACGTTTTATAAATACTATTGGCCTTGCAATTGTTTTATGAATCAATGGTTGTATACAGTTGTAATAATAACATTCGCATTGCATGTAAACAATTCTAACGTCGGCTTTTTTCATCAATGGATAGGCCAATGATCCCAGAGAAGTTCTATTTTTTTTTAGCAGCAAATGAGTGTTTTTTTTTAAAAACATCATTTTTATATGCAATTTATTCGCAGTATTCATTATAGGTAATTGATTGCCTAAAATTGTATCGTTTTCGAGACCTTATATGACGTTTTGGCATTTCCAAAATAGCTAGAAAGAAAATCGTATCGGTCAATTGAAGTATAGACATTTTAATTCATAAACAAACGAGATATTTGAGGTTTCACACTTGAAAAAAACACCCGGTACTTATTGATTTGGATTTACTCGTTAATCAAAACTCAACTTGATCCTAATGATTCAAGCAACATTTGAGCTTTTGTGGGTTTTTAGTGCTTTAACAAATTGTAAATTTCAAGAGAAATAGTCTTATTACATAATTCTGCTAGTAGTTTTAAATTAATATTACTTTCATAAAACAAAATTATTGACGACAATCATTTTTTTTGCATTTGGGATACTCTTCCATTATTTTCTTAATAATTCATCTTCCAATTAATACGGATAATAAATTTAATATTCAACTGATCGGTTTTTTTTTCGTCGAGTTTCGTTGAACTGAAGCTTTTTAAATTATTCATCCTGTCATGTAAAACGAGATTTCTCTAATAAAACAAGTTGAAATAAAATTAATTAAATTACTAGAAAGTTTTGGTATTTGTGCAATAATGGTGGATACGTCAAGAGAAGTTTCTACATTTTTCGTATTCAACATTTCATGCATGAATTCATTTTCTTGTTGGTAGAAGATTTTCTGTAATAATTCTTTTATTTTATTACATTTTTGTTAATATCTCCTGTTTCACGCACAACTGAGCTTTTGATTTATAGAAATTTAAACGACACTTCCCAAGAAATTGCTACGAACAATTCTGTTTGAATGGAGAAGTAATGTTTATAGTATTATTGTCTTTCATTTTGATCCTATTAGATTTTCAGTAATAATAATAATGTATAAAAAATTTCTGTTTGTTAGAATAGCTTCCCTTATAGGGAATTAATACAAACAGTTTGTACGTTTTCGTTGATTCAATAACTACTACACAATTAAGAAAGTTTATGGCTCTTTTTATCAAGAATAAAAAGATTTTTTTTTTTGATAGAAAGACTCGTAATTAATTCAAACTAATTACAACGCTAAAGACTACTTCAGCAGCGATAAAAATAAAAGCAACTCGATATAGAAACAACTATCTTTCGTGTAATTACAACTTTTTGTTCGTCTCTTTAATTTTCCACAAAATTGAACGAGAAAATTGTAAACGATTGTCGGTAGACATCGAAACTATAATTACTTACGTATTTGGTATATTTTGCATAGTTCTATGCAATTACAACAAGCGTACCATTACCCAGTACACCCACAATGAAAATGATAAAAAATAGAACGGGTACAAAATAGGTTTCTGGTCGTTGATCATATGATGTATAATTGTTCTCTGGATCGATTGTTGATTGTTGTGGTGTTAGACTTGTTGATAAGTCAACATCATTAAATGATAAGGCATCATTGAATCCAAATTTGAGATAATCCATTATTAAGCTGAAACAAGATTAACTACAATCAGTTTAAACGCGCCCTCGCTCCCTGTGAATACATTATTGGAACATCCAATACAAAATTTACAAGTTTCAGTTACACTAAAAGTTTACTTTAATTTAACCTTTAGCATAAACAAGTAGGGTAAAGAAACAATATAGACGGCGGGTGTAAAAATCCTGAATTTTGCACACAATAGTGTATTGATCGTTTTTGTGTTTAAATCTTTCGTTTAAAATGAATCTGAACATAATAAAGCAGACATTTATTTAGTCTGGTTGGTGGTTAGTTGATAAAAAATGGTGGAGGCGCCGGGCTGTGTTTCCAGTTCGTGTACACCGATTTGTTCATCCAATCATACCAAAACGGTATTTTTACCGATTGGTAAAATTGAGTCTCTCTCTTTATTGTGTTTTTTTTATCAACCACAACACTCCTAAATAAAACCGTGAGATAATATAGAACCCTTACTATTGATGGATTATTCCTAATACCGCCTGGAATAGAAATTTTGATTACAACCCTTCTGGTTTATAGGATTTAGCAACAATTTTTAATTATGACCCTTAGGAACGAATTACAAACTTTATTTTCAGGGATCATTTGTTTTTTATTCCTCTAATCACAGATAATCAGATCAAAAACAAATTGGATTTGCGTTTTATATTTAGAAATTGTTGTAGCTGAAATCTGTTTATAAACCGACAAATCGAATGGAGCGTTTTTTTAAAATTTTCACGAAAACAGTTAGAATATCTCACTGTCCAAAAAAAGCCAATATTTATTAATAAATGTAACAACTTGGGAAAAAGAGTATGGCTCCACCACGATAGCGTAGTCTTGGGGTACGCGCTAGCAAAATTGTCCCTTTGGTGGGGAGATGCATTTACAATTCAATTTCATTCGGATAACAGATGTACATTCTGGAAAAGGTTCTCATTAGAATTATCAAAAACAACATCTTCTAATGGAAAACAGTTCACAAGTTTGTAAATCAAACTTACAAATAGTAACATTTGGAATTACAACGTGAGATTCTCTCACGATTGTATTTTTACAAGTTGGTACTGTTGTTTTCTCTTTTACACTCTAGTCAGTGCATCTCAACAGCCACCTCATTTTGGTTCGCTTATCTGTTACAAGAACGTAATGTTTCTCTAGAGACATGTTTTTAGAGATAAAAACCGCTCATCTGTTACACATTATTGCAGGCGGTGTTTTTTTTTTTTTTTAGAGATGGTTAAATATTGAACATTATTACTGGTCTCATATGTACCATTTCTGTTTCAATAAATTATGTTCGAGATTTATGTCAAATATTTTGTCAGCGTAAAAATTTGATTTATGTAGTAACGATAAGATATAAATCATTTGAACGTTTTGCGATGGGGTTTGTTGAGAGCTGAATCTGTGCACAAAAACAAGTCATTTCAATAATACAATTTCGTTAAAAACTGTAGATATAATAGGGGCAGATGTGAACTAAAAACAATTGGAAAAAAAACTATAAACATTGGAATAATTGTTGATTATTTGAAACAGGCGGCTGTAGGCTGTCCGATTACCTCCATGGTAACTCCGCACATGACATGTACTGTAAATTAAATAAATACACACACTAAAGAGGCTAAAGTCAACAATTATATGCTTTTTTCAATTGTTTACTCCATTTTTATTAAGCTCATAGATTCTTTTCGCAATTAAAATTCCACTATTTGATAATATAAAGATTAAGATGCCGAATTGTTGATGGGGTGTGTTTTCTAATTATGTACGCAAATCCAGTGCGTTATACTTTGTTCTTGTCTATGAATAAGAATTTATAATCTGCATAGTGATATTTCTATTATAGAGGATGAAGCGTTTAAGTATGGTTTCGATTAGGCCTCAGGTCTTGTTTATAGTTGCGAAAAAAAGAGCACTGGTCAATGTTGCATAGTTGGAACAAACAATTAATTACTATTACTCTTGGATTTGTGTAAAGTTTGTCGGAAATGGTGGATGCGCCCCAAGACTTTTAGTTCCAAGCACTGTTGAAAGCTCTCACGGAATAGTTTCATTTCTAATTGATTAAATTTGTAACATGCATATTTATGAAGCTATAAATGTCCATCGGCAATAACAATAAAAAAATTGGGAATTAACAGGATATTTTAGTATATTTCACATGCAACTAATACTAAATATTGATAATCATCCAATCTAGTAAGCCAAGCATTTGGCACTCATCTTTATAAATAAATTATTGTAGGTAGTTGGCAATGTATCGACTTTTTCTTATTGTTATTGCGTTGTAATAGATAAATGCATGTTTCTGGCTTGCTTTCGACAGATGCGTTGGTAGAAATATTACTTCCTTATACAGTCTGAATGTGACAATATTTTCTTATAACAGCTGAACACCGACTGTATATTTGTTTACACATGCTGTACAATAAATTTACGAGACAGTCTTGAGAACATAAAGTTCAGCAATAAAGATCGATAGAGTTGTCTGATTTGTTCCGTAAAGGAGCCGTAGAATGTATTTTTAAGGCTTGACTTAACTAACATTTACCAAATAGCCTATATTTTCAATTGCTAATATGGAATGGAAAATTACTTAAATTACGCCGTATTCAAACTAACAAAGAGTCGCTTGCGGTTTGTGGTCTTCAACTAAAATTTCTACTTCGACAAATATAAAGTTGAGAACTAATGTTTTAGCATTTTTAGAAGGTGTTATACACTTTAGTCAAACATCGATGAGATTCTCTTGTTGGGATTTTCTACGAAATTTTAAGACTGATTCTCTTTAAAATTTGTATGTATATCGTGTAGAGACTAGACTAGAATATTTGTGTAGTTCCTTGAAGATGCTTTACGGGAATCTTTAAAACTTTTTGTTAGTTCAAATATTATTAATTTTTAACTTTTAGGGCACATTTTTTTCTTGCTGGATATGATACGTTAACACTATTTGCATGCAAAATTGGCTTTGTATTTAGGTAGAAATGCTAGTTGCCCATTATAACAAACTAGTTGATACTCCATACGCGTTGCAATGCGATATTTTGGATACATAGTATTTTTTTTATTTTACTATTGAGTCCATACACGAATAAATCATAAGAGTTCCCGTGGTGGCCGTACATCATTTTCTTTTTCATGCGTGAATTGATATTCCAGAGAAGAATTATTTTCCATATTCCAGTATTATTTCTTGCTGCTCATCTGTTTGAGATTACCGGACTTGAACTCATCGTCTTCTTTTCTGTTGTGCAGATGTGTCTGTCGGTATGAGGTACTTCCTCTAAAATCAAAGGACTTGCAGCTATTGAGTTGCATAACTTTTAGTACATTAACTGTAAAAGTTTTATAATAACATATATCATTTATTATTTTATGTCATCTGTTGTTGTGTTTATTTCAATCTAACATGCGCACTCATACGCAGAGACACAGAACTTAGTGATTTTAAGTTATTTTATGTTGGCAGAACCGGCCTGAGCTTTCCTGGTGCTCCTATTTACTACATTTCTGATCGAAAATAGTTTCTTTTGATAACACGAAAAAAATCCAAAGTGTGATAATTTTGTGTTGAATTTTAGAAATCCGTAATAAAAAAACGTTTGGTGTCCCATAAAAAAGTGTCATAAAGGATTCTGTATGAAAAGAATTCAAAATTAAGATGCATTAAAAAGTGCCGCTCCAGACAACTGCCGGTTCTGTTATAGTCTCGGGCCGGCCCTGTTAACGTAGAATTTATACGAAAATTTTATAACCCTTCCATTACGTCTCTCAACACAGAAATGATAATAAAAATGAAATTATCATGAAATGAATATAGTGTTAGATTTAAGGTTAAGTAGATGCGATAAAACTGGTATGAAAACACAAGAAAAAAGGGAGAGGACGAAAGGACAAAAACTAAGAGGAATGTAAAAGTGTCACATTTATCCACTAATTTGATGTTTCACATGTATCTAACCAAAAAGAATGTCATTTCAGTTGAATTTCCAACCCGAATTATTTCATACTTCATTAAATTCAACTCAAATGTGTATTAAAGATTTATAACTGTTATAAATTTTTGAATATTTGCCCAATATGTGGACATTAAAAATCGTTTAAGCTTTTTCCCACACGAAAAGAATTGATTTTTAATATCATCCCTACGTCTATAGAATATAATGTCATTTGCTAACTTTATGTTGAATATAAAGCTATTGAATATTGTGGTTAAAACGGTATTATTTCCACAGTCGAAGCTCTACTAATGTCATCATTAAATATTAAAATGCTTTTTAAGATAATTGAATCGTAGAATATTTAATGGAGTTCTGCAGTTATTCGAATATAATAGATTCAATGTGGTTGGGAGATTTCGAAATGACTAGGTTTGACGAACATCGTAGAAATAGTTTGGCTGTAAGCTATCAGATCGTTAAGGATGAAATTTGCAATTATTAACAACTCCATATTATGGCTAAATATTTTACGGTTTTCTAACAAAAACATTGTTGTAAGCTTCAAAGAAAATTGATAGATTCTCTGAAAAATCAATTGACCATGAATTGGTCAACAGCTCAATTCCTATCTTACTGCATGATAAGGCTACACCACATACTACAGAAATAAATTCAGCAATAGTACTGGATTTGGAGTCGGAACTTCTTCATTATCCTCCATACCTACTAGGCCTAGCCACTTTTCCACAGTTTCGACAACTTTTTAATAGGAAAATGCAGACCTTTCAGGAATTCATTGATTCTCTTTTGTATTAATGGACTGAACAACTCGCCACTTAAGTAGAAAGAGAGCCATGGACTTATACTTGTAAGTTATTAAACAACTTTGGCTTTCTATTAATAAATTTCATCCTTGAAGACCTGTTACAATATAATTACGGTTAATTACGGCTAATCATTGATAGGTCCTTTATAGGAATTGTTAGAGCACTTCTTGTTTTTTCTTTTACAAGTGAGAACGATTTAGCATAAAAAAACACGAGTTTGTCAGCACAGGGTTCTCTGCTGTCTCGTGCAGTGTTTACTTGCCAGTGGAAAGAGTTCCTAAAAATCGCTATTGTTTGTTTGAAAATTATAATTGCACGAATACTTATTATTGCCCTTTGTGTACACCTGTAAGACCTCATCGAGTATTCTAAATAAAATTTTCTTAAACTCCTTCGAGCACTTGAACTTTATCACGAACTCCGCCTCTACGCAACAAGAGTTTTAGAATAGAACGTTGCAATGGAGACCAATGAAATAGTTTTATTGCTTTATATTGAAAGAGAAACCAATCACATCTCTGATACAAACATACGCTTGTAGAGATTTTCAATACTTTAAAAGTTCAAAAATCCCATTTCTTCGGCGAATATGTTTGAATAACGTTCCGAATAAATCCAACTTATCGAATTGTAAAATGTTTGTAGTGATGCACATCGAAACATATACTCAACAACAAACATTTCTCATATCGTTTCAGAAACTCATAAATTATTTATAGTTTCAAGTATTAATCGAGTCTTAACAGGTGACAAGTTGCAGTATTAGAAAGTTCAATTTCACTTACACTATCAATCACTAAAACTAATTGCTTATGAAAACTGACAGAATTTCGGTTGAATATATTAATAACTATGCTACATCCAAATTACGTTTTAATAACAGTAATTAATCAATTCTCCAGTCGAACAAATCCAGATATAATAAAACTAACCACTGTAAACAACTAACACGTCACCCATAAAACAATAAAACCGATTTTCGAGCCAAGTTAATCGGAATTGTTTGTTGAGCAAGTGATTACTAAAGAGTGCGTTATACAATTTAGACTCTTCATTTAATGTTTTTCTGATAACATCAAGTATTCTTGTTTTGTTTGTCCTCACTGTATGGATTGTAGAAAAGTTGCTGCTCTTGTGGAAGTTGTTAAAGTTGAACATTATTTGTTGGACCTTTAGAAAAGTCTGGTAAAGAGAAGACGTTGTGGGAAAGTTGATCGAAGTGTTAAATCGAAAAACGTGTATCCCTGTCTTTATGCGTGCCTATAAAAATCGTTCTACACAATTACCTAAATTGTGTGCGTGCACCTTTTTAACTTTATGCTTCTTATAAAGCTGTATTAACATTTTTTCTCATTGGATAAATAAAGTCGAATGAGACCTTAAACTGTTCTTTAGCGTTACATAAGCGTCATGAAAAATAAGTGAAATTTATGCATAATTCTAACAATAACGCTCTAAAAAGCTGTGGTTATTATTTGAAAATTTCCGTACGAAGAAAAGTGTTGATGAGGCATTCATTTATAATTGGAGTTTTTCATTTTTATGAATACCGTTTTAATAAGTTTACGAATACATTAATTTAAAAATGTTGATAAATTTAAAGTTCGTGATTTATTGAAAAGAAACTCAAAATATACAGACTATCCGTAAGTGGTGTAACTATAAAAATTTAATAAATCCTCTACTCGACGCAAATGGAAATTTTCTAATAATATTTAACGTTTCATTATCCCACAAGTGGGATTTGTTTGTCTTTAGAGACGTGTTAAACGTTATACTCAAACAACAATTGTTTACAAGACCTGATTAATTCTTGTGCAAACTGTTCATCTAGATCCTATAAATTCTATTGAGGTATTTTATATGAAGCTTAACGCTTTCGAATCTTACAAATCGTTTAATTACTATTTATTCTTCCTCTTAATACCAATATTGTTGATTGTTCTATTATCACTTTTTGTCTTTTGTGTGTACGATTTTATAAAACTAAACATATTAATAATATATGGTGAATACTTCAACAATAGATCACAGAGTTTCAGTATATTGAATAAGTAGAACAAATCCGTTCTGTTGAAATTGTTTAATCCTGAACGATACAATCCAGAAACATACTTATCCCTTTGTAATAATTCTGCATTGGTGTATTGTTAGTATTTATCTTGAACAACTTAATGACATGCATCTTTAACGAAGTTTTAAAGATAAAATTGTAGCAAACAGATGGCCTGAAAACGACTTACTGTGGCGGATTTTATGTGAATTTTAGCTTTATAAAGCGTAAATAAGAGATTAAATGATAGCTCACAGTTGCGCACTTTTAAAAGTTTATACAATGTTATCTTCAAATAAGTAGATATATAGTGGAAGATGCTATAAATGTAACAATTGTGGTCTTTGAAACTATACGAGGTGGAAATTTAGTGTATTTGGAATTTGTGCAGATATACAGACTGTCTTACCCCAAAAAATTACCTTTCATAATCCCTTTAATTATAAAAATATTCGAATACAAGCTTCAAGAATTTAAACTATGATATCCAAGGGATTATTCGAGTACAAGAAAAAATTACTAGACTATTCCAAAAATTTGTAACATCGATATCATTTCTTTTTAAATTTACAATAAAGGAGAAATCAAAGGTGATTGCTGGGGACTACATCTCAAGGTATTGTTTACTTTCTGATTTAACTCGCAGAGAAGGTAATACGATTCTAATGGAAACTTAATTTGGAAGCAAGGCGTATCGTCGTTAATCCAGTGAAATTAGTATCGAATTCTATATCTATGGAGTAGAATGGGATATTTCTATCTCTACTGTTAAATGTTCGAATGTTGTACTGTTTTTCTTACTTTTATGTTAGAAACAATGTTTTTTTATTAAGCCTCTCCAACTCTCAAGGGACGTATATTTTATTGTTTTGTCCATCTGCTTTAGAGCTTTCCTTTCTAATTCAACCATATTCTAGTGAAGATCTCAATCTATTCCTTTCTTTGTCTATCCAACTAAACTGTGTGTCTTTCTATTTTTGCCGTCTCTGTTAAATCTTAGAATTATTTATAAGCGTAATCATTGAGTTGAGTGAATTGAAGATTTGTGGCAATCGATTCAATGAATTCCAACAACACATCACAAATACAATTTTATAGGATAAGAACGTTTAAAATTGATTGAAATTGTTGATATTTGTGTCTTAAAATAATTTCCAAATAAAGTCAATTCTATACTCATTTACTATTTGATTTAGACTCTAATTACTAATTAATTAAGCTAGTAATTAATCTTCATAAACTTTCAAAGAGAAACCGTTATTAATTAAGTCTTGATGGTTGAAGTTTCTTATTTGTTTCTTTTTTAATTCTGACATGTGTCGAAACCGTTTTCGCCAATAAATTATAATTCGTAGCAAAATTTAGTGGAGGAGATTGAAATCAATATCAATTTAGAATGAATTATTATGTTTTTTTGTTATTGAAATTTTAATAAATATTTAAACACACAACCGGTTTCGGTTCCTTCAAAACCGTTCGCAAACTCCCTCTCTCTCTCTCTCTCTCTCTCTCATTCTCTCTTTGATGGAAATATAAAGATAATTAAATAAATTGATGTGCATTCTGTTCAAAATCGTATAAATGTTTAGTAAAATATCCAATATTTAATTTTTTCGAATACTTGCTGTTGAAGTCCTACTTTATCGACTAAAAACTCGATGATAAAGTAGCACTTTACCCACCTCTACGGTAGAATATACTTTACCGTTGAGGTAAGTAAACTCCATAGCAACCAATAGAAAATAAACAAAAACAATTGCTTGTTGTTTAGAGAAATCCAATAGCAACCAACAACGATGTCATAACTTATTAGAAAATTAAAAAAGTAAAAAATCAAAAAGAGTTCGAAGAGCAAGTATTGAAAAAATCTTGTACTACACACGGTGGTAAAGTACCTTTATCCACTCTCGGATTTGGCTCACTCGATCTCGTTTGTGGATAATCAGTTGAAAGTGTTGTTATAACAATTTTCCGCAACCGCATTTTTGCAAACGAGATCAATCAACAGTCAACGGTTCTTCATCTATTTTTAATGTGAAACTTTTTCTAATAGAAACATATCGTACAATAAAAAAAATTAGAGATAAAATTTGGCACTCATTCAATGACAAATTTAAAATTTTATTCATTTAAAGCAACGAGTCAGAAGAAATTGTCTATTTAAAAGTAAGATAAAACACCTTTATCTTAACTTTATCTGTTTGATTACAAATACCTGAAAGCATAAACAGTGTATTCGTGTTTGTTTATTATTGTTGAGTGTTGACGTACAGATGTCCTGGCCCAAATCGAACATTAACGTAGGTTCTAGGCGGGATTTTAGCAGGTAAGACCAAAATTCGATTGGGCTCAATTAGGTTTGCGTAATTTTACTGTTATTGTTTATGAATTTAGTCAAATTGTTGAGAGATAGCCTCTTTCGTCGATCCACTATTAATCGATCGTTCGCAATGTTTAACTGAACTGGCATATAGTAGCTTTATTTTATTGGTACCTGTGTATTTATTATTTTTAATTAATCCATGAAGACATTCTTTGTGCAACGGCATAATGACAATTTTTCGGATGAAATTTTAATTAGCATTAGTACCGATCGCGATACAATTTTTATGATAAAAAGTAGACTTTCTTTAGGTATGATAAATAAAAGTATGTCCAGATTGGACCGTTTTCCTTAGTTTTACAAAAGAAGTAGGATGTGAATGTGGCATTTGTTATTTTGTCCGAACTCTCCTGTATAATCTGTCTTGTAATTAGTTTATTCAAATGCTGATTGAGATACATTTGTTGTGGTGGTATTAAAACAATCATTTTGGTAATACGACAAAATTTTGTTTGATGTCCACTAATCTAGACGTATTGATATAAATAGCAGATTAGCAATTTGTTTGACATAATAAACTACGATTTGCACGTAGGATCAGAATCTCTGTACATACTTTAATTATTATTCTCGAATTGTATATAAATTCTACTATCTACAACGATTCTGGCATGACTGTTATACAAATGATGACATTTATGAAATACCAGATCTTAAAATAGTCTTAGGGTTAATTCTATATTATCTCAGACCTACGTAATTGCCCATCATTAGTTATATCTAATTGTAATGTTATTATTCTTAAGTTTTTTCGCCTTTATTTTACAAAAATAATGATTCCCAATACATCATGTCGTTATTTCTTTTACTAAATTCGGTAATTGTGAAATTCTTGCAAAATTCTAGATCCAAAATCAACTGTTTTTTTGTTTTACTGGAGGTATTAATTAAAACTCATTTAAAAGAGCTAAAATGTGAAATGTAAACTGTTGAAAAAAGAATCGGAGCCGAGAAGAAAAGTAATTGAATACTGAATCACTTTAGTAAAAGTTCACTTTTTCTTGTTGTTATTGTGGATGTTTATTGTTGCCAATAATTAACACATTATTTTTAGCACCAAAAGAAAAATAATTTTAAAAAAATGAAACGTTAACTCATGTAATGTTATCCAAATAGGGCTTGATATTTTATAATATTTTTTTTTAATTAGTTATCGCTTGATGCCCTATATAATTAACGTTGTAATTTTCATTTCTATGTGTCGGAAAAATTCTGGCTTTCGCCCTTTAAAGAACATGTACCGTTTTAGAACTTTAGAAGCTGAGATGATGCTGACATCACACGATTAGATAAAATAATGCAAACAAATTGTCGTTAATATCCACGATAATTTAATGAAACTCAATCAATATTCTATTTCTAATCACTTTATAATTAAATTATAATTCTATTATATTATATGTAATTGATTAGTAAACGATTCACGGATCCTATTTCGTCTATTTTTCGCATAAGAATTTTATACAAACATTTATTATATTGATGACAAAAAAAAATTGAGTAAACGTGAATAGAGACTGAAATCATTGGAAACGATAACCAAATAATTAAACTAAGTTTAATTTCTCTGATCGATAATTGCTGATTTGATAAATTGTACCAATATTTACAGGAAAAGTATGCGAGTCGACCACAATCCATTTTTTAGTCATATTTCAGTGGTCGTGAGATAAGCTGCATTTGAAAATCATGTCACAATTCAAACATTTTAACAAACTATTTACAGTCATTAATCTTGAAACAAACAAATCACAACAGTGGTGTCCAATATGCGGTCCAGTTACTTCTTTTTGCGTTCAATTTAAAAAGTTCATCTACATCAACCTCTGTAGATGTAACAGTTTCGAACAGACACACTGTATTTAATCAAAACGATCAAAATTTAAGTGGTACCCCGCTCAGTTTTGTTTCAGTTCCAAAGAATTACAAATGTTAGATTCATGAACCTGGTGAGCTGCGAGACTATGTTATTTGTTTTATTAAAGCGCCTTTTTTTCGTTTCGAAGGCATCTCATGTACCAAACAATGTATGAAATGCTGAAACGTGCCAAAGTACCCACGGAACATTTCATTACCGACGAAGAACAAATATAAAAGTCATTTGGTAGTTAAACAATAAATAACGCGTCAGCAATAAAGAGAAACCGTTTGAACTTGAGAAAAATGTCATGTAATGATTCGTAGAAAATTCTGCTTTCTTAAGGCCT